>PVKH010004388.1:0-23438 GCA_004027955.1 Chaetophractus vellerosus
CTGAATCCAGCTGCCCAGGAAAGTGCCAACTCACCAGAAGCATCTGATGAAACACATGAGTGCCAGTCATTGGACAGCCTGAGATACCTCTTCAAGAGACAAAGCTGGGCCCAGCTAGATAGCTCAGTGGATAAGAGCGCACTGGGGTACCACATGGGAGGCCCTGGGTTCGGTTCCCGGGGACTTCTCCGAGCGGGCAGACGGCCTTGAGAAAGGCAAGCCGCTGTGGGCGGGGCAAAGCCGCCATGGGTAAGGCAAAAAGCCACCACGGGCAGGGCAGAGCCCCCACGGGCATGGCAAAGTCACCGGTGAAAAGCGGAGCTGCCTCCTGTGAACTGCAGAAGCCGGCAGCCCGCAAAAAACATGGAGGACTGCTGCCTGCAAAACATGGAGTGGAGCCGCCCGTGAAAATGTAATAGAGCCACCCTTGAATGGAGCGAGCCGCCGCCGCGGAGGGCCGACTCGGCGCATCTCCACAAAGATAGAGGGAGACAAGAAGCAGACATAGAAAAACACAGAAGAATGGACATACAGCAAGAGCAAGCAGAAAGGGGGGTGGGGGATATGTAATAAATAAAAAAAAAATAAATCTTTAAAAAAAATAAAATAAAATAAAAAAAAAGAGACAAAGCTAAGTAGTGTCTACGTTAAAGCCAACTGTTCCCTCTAACTCTAGCCCAGATGCCTTTGTTGGAGCAGGGGCAAACTGAACACTCCTTAGGAAACTTTGTCTGTTTCCATTTCCTGTAACTTAACTAAAAAAGTACTGTCTCCCACCAATTTCAGGGAAATGCAGCCTTTGTAGGCACTGGCCTTCTCTACTTTGGTAGTCCAATGTCATCCTCTTAGTGGTATTCTCAAAGTTCTAATCAAGTTTATTTCTTCCAGAAACATCTTATTAGCCACTTGGAAACTTCATCCAGCTTTGCCCAGGATTCCAGAGCCATCTTCCTCCAACCCAGATAGAATAGTGCCTCAGAGGGTTTTACACCTTGTCAGGCAGGGCCTACTGCCCCTAACCAGCAGGAAGTAGTTACAGAAGAGTGATCATCTACCTTCAGCACCCCTTTAAGAATAGAAGTGTGAACTCTCTGAGGGGGGAATGAAGTAGGCTTCATATAGGGAATAAATAGATAGATCTGGAACCTGGCAGAAAGGTCCACGTGAACACTGATAACCCAAGATGGCTGTTAGAAGATCCTGCAAGATTTCCACCATGCAGAAAGAAATTCCCAAAAGATTTCTCTGGGTAGTCTCCCCAGACATTATCATTAGCCCCACCTGAGGGATTGATGAGTGAGGTGATCAATCAAAACAGCAAACACCTGGGACTCCTCCCATGCCATTAGCAGAGGGGTGAAATAATTAACAATTTAAAAAGCAGGTCCAGGTTTCCCCTTCCCCCTGCATGGAAGTCTGCTATAGTGCCTCAGAGGGGTCGGATGCGACATCACCACAATCTAGGTATGTGATGAGCTAGCCTATCGGTGCATACCCATGGGCAACTACAGTGCTTACTATCTAGCTTGGCCAGTACCTTCACTGGGTATAGGAGGATGAATTGCCCGAGAGGTCTTGTGGGTTCAGGAAAGCAATTCAAGGGGTAGTGGGCAGCTAGCCACTGCTGGGGCCTCCCTCATAAATGGCCAACAAGCTAGTGTCAGTAACATCAAAAGGAGATGACTGAGGCTCTCAGTGGAATCCAGAACTAAATAGACTCCCTAGCGGAGGTAGTCCTACAGAACTGGCGGGGACTGAATTTGCTCACTGCCAGCCAAGGGGAGATATGTCAGGTGCTGGACTGAAGCTGGAGCTAAGACCTCAGACAATGGACCTCTTGGCTCGTGTCCCTAGCGGGGCCTTTATTGATATTGGTCCTGGTGGTCGCTCTTGGTCCATGCCTGGTAAGCTCTAGTCAAATTTTTTAAAATAGTGTCTAGGGTAATTACCACTAAAATGCTTGCCCTAAGGGGATATAGACCACTGGAGAGTGATGCCTCCTAGTGGTAAAGGGGCATCAAAGGGGGGAATGATAAGGAATGCCCACCTGTGTCTCAATATGCATAACTGAAGCCTGCATTCCAGTTAGCAGAACCCTGAGTACTCCTCACCAGGTGGGAGACCCCACCCGCCTATTATGTAGCTTGCTTGCTTTTGTAAATCTTGATCACCTACTTGCTTAAGAATGTACCCACATAAAAACCCTATATAAACTCATGGAAATCATGAATCTTTGAGACTGACTTTTCTGGGCCCACGCGTAATAAAATTTTGTTCCTCTGCTCCTCAGAGTGCTGTTTGGGTTTTTTGGGATTGGATTTCTGCAACAAAGACATTTCAGGTAAAGAAAAATCAAGAGAAATTGTTGCCAGCAGACCTGTCCTACATACATGTTAAAGGAAGTACCTAAGACTGAAGGAAAACAATAGAAGGAAACTCAGAATGAATACTGTCAATAATAGTAAATATGTAATTAAATATGAAAGAAATATTTTATCATTTAAAAGTTGTCTTTAAAAGGTATTGGCTAGACCCTTAGGAAGTACCAGGAATTGAACCAGGGACCTTACATACACAAGGTAGGCATTTCTCCACTGAGCTACTTGGTGGGTGGAAACCCACACAATAACCAAAAGAATATTGAATTCCTATCCCGGGGAGTCCTACTACATTCCATAATAGAACAGCAAGAATCCCCTGAGTACAAGGGCAGTGCCTAGTTTAGGAAGACAAACATTACACCAGGAGCTTGATATTGATGATTGTACTTATGAACCTTTTCTTCTGAAACTGAAACTTAGCCTAGTATTATATATTACCTAAGGGTTACCTCCTGAAAGCCTCCTTGTTGCTCAAATGTGACCTCTCTTTAAGCCAAACTCAGCATATTAACACATTACCTTCCCCATCCCCAGTCTGGGGCATGACTCCTGGGGAGGAGCTTCCCTAGCACTGAGGGATTATTACCAAGTGCCAGCCAACCTAGCAATGCATCTGGAAAAAGATCTTGACCAAAAGGTGAAATTTTAAATACAAATGAGTTTTTATGGCTAAGGGATTTCAAAGCAAGTCGGGAGGTCATTCCAGATGTTACGCTTATGCACGTCTCAGCAGAATCTCATTGACTGCCACAGTAAACAGTGCTTCAAACAGTGGGGCTCCTGAGGACTCTAGAGACATCCACACACTATAAGCTGGGTAGACAAGCTCAGGAATTCGATACCCTGTCAGTGGGCCTTACTTTGGAATTTATACTTTCCAGTGCAACAGAGTTAAACTCATTTATAGTTTCCCTACACATGGCTCTTCTGCCCTTTTTATTTGAACCTATGGTTAGCTAACACTATACTTGTTAAATATACATCCCAGAGATTTAAATCTTTGGTCTGTTCATGTCCTGGTTGAGCCCTGAATCTCTGCAGAGTTGCAACACCTACTCTCCAGTTCATTGGACTCCCAGGACAACTAATGAGGATATTACAATGGACAACACCCATCCCAAGGAACAGAGTGTCTGAAACTGCAAGCATCCATCTGCCCTATGTAATCTAAGCCCCCTTTCAATTAGAAACATAGTGGGCATCACCACCCCAAAATGCTCAAGATTGGGGGATGAACAGTGGACTAAAGTAGACTTATTATTATTCTGTTGTAGACTTATTATTATTCTAGAAATGGAAGAACTTTTATCATTGATATAAAGACAGTGGCCATCAGAGGTTCTGAAGGGAGGGAGAGGGAAAAGTAGGTGTAACATGGGAGCATTTTTGAGCATTGGAATTGTCCTTCATGACGTTGCAATGACGGATACAGACTATTATACATTTTGTCATAACCTATAAAATTATGTGTGGCGGGGTGTAAGCTATCATATAAACTATAGTACATGTTTAGTAGCAATGCTTCAATATGTATTCATCAATTGTAACAAATGTACCACACTAATGAAAGATATTGTTAATGTAGGAAGGTGTGGGAGGGGGAGGGAGTGAGGCATATGAGAATCCCCTATATATTTTTTTATGTAACATCTATGTGATCTAAAGCTTCTTTAAAGATATAATAAAATTTTAAAAAGATATTGTCTATTAAAAATTAAAAATAATTATTTTGGGTTAATTACATGTGTAAAAGTAAGAGGAATGAGAACAATAGCAAAAAAAATGGGATAGGAAAATGAAAGCATTCTGTTGTTACAGCCTTTACATTACACATGAACTGTTATACTATTATTTGAAGGTATATAGTGATAAATAAAACATGAATATTATAAATCCAGATCAAGTAATAAAAATATTAAATAATTTCTTTTTGGTTACATTCCCCCCCCCCTTTCTGCTTGCTCTTGCTGTGTGTCCATTCTTCTGTGTTTTTTCTATGTCTGCTTCTTGTCTCCCCTCATCTTTGCAGTGACACGCCGAGTCGGCCTTCCGCGGAGGCGGCTCGCTCTGTTCGTGGGTGGCTCCATTCCATTTTCACGGGCGGCTCCACTGTGCTATGTACTGCGGGCTTCCTGGTGGCAGCTCTGTGCTTCACAGGTGACCTTGCCATGCCCGTGGGGGCTCCGCCCTTTCCGTGGTGGCTTTTTGCCTTGCCAATGGTGGTTTTGCCCCACCCATGGTGGCTTGCCTTTCTCAGGGCCGTCTGCCTGCTCAGAGAGGTCCCCAGGAACTGAACCCGGGGTCTCCCATGTGGTACACCCGCGCTCTTATCCACTGAGCTACCTAGCTGGCCCCTTAAATAATTTTTAATAATCCAAAAGAGGCAAAATATAATTCTAAGACTACTCAATCCAAAAGAAGTCAGGAAAGAAAATGAACAGATGGGATAAATAACCCAACCAATTTAATTATTTCATTAGTTGTTGAAGGCAAGAGATGTCTCATCCAATCAGTTGAAGGCTTTAAAAGGAGAAGTGATCATTTCAGCAGTTAGGAAAGAGAATTTCCATCTCTACTCCAGACTGCCAGCTTTTCCTGGGTAATTCATTGAAATCCTTTATCAGAGTTCCCAGCTGCAGTCTGTCCTGTGGTATTTGGATGTGTGCATCCCCACAGTTGTGTTTTTTTAAAGTAAAAAATCTCATAATATTTACAGATATCTCTTGTTAGTTGTGTTTCCCTAAAGATCCCTGACTAATATAGTTGGTTAAACCTACCAATTAAAAAGGAAAGATTACCAATCTGGATAAAAAAAGTAAGACCCAACAACTACTGCTGTCTTAAACCATTTCCCATATAAATATATAGATTGGTAAATTTTAAAAAAATGGAAAAGATAAACCATGCAAAAAGTAATTGTAAAAAAGTTGTAGTGGCTTTATTCATAACAGAAGAGAAGGCTTTAGGACAGGAAATATTATCACAAATACAGAGAGATATTTGATGGTGTCAGTTAATCAAGAATAAATAACAATCTTAAAAATATAGTTCCCTAACAACAGAGATTCAAAGGACCTAAAGCAAACCTGAGAGAGATGAAGAAGAAATAGAAAATTTCCAATTATAGCTGAAGGTTTCAAACTTTTATTTCAGTAATTGATGGAACACTTAGAAAATAAGTTAATATGTAGAAAACTTGAGCAACACCATCTACAATTGGACCAAACTGATATTTGTAGAGTATCATGCCCAACACTGACAGAATACACTCTATTTTCCAGTGTACATGCAATATTTACTAAGATAAATCATGTGCTGGGCCATAAGAGAGTCTCAATAAATTTAATAAAATTGAAGTACCGTAGAGTATTAGTTTTGATCACAAAGATTTAAATTATAAACCAATTATAAAAACCATCTGGACAATCCCCCAAATATTTGGAAATTGAATAACCATACTCCTGCAAGAGTCTCCTGTACTTCTACATGTCTTGCTGGATATGCTAAGAATATGGATATGCCCTGACCCTTATATATCTGGGTGATTTCTCAAGGTTGGGTTTGTAGTGAGCAACCGTGACGAATGATAAAATGCAGTCTTGCTTACTGCTTTCTATAAAAGCAGAGAATTTCACAAGCTTAGGGTTCACCTGCTGCTACACAAATTCATTGCATGCAATGCATTTATCTGCATCCTTCCATGTCCTCCCCCATGGTATTTGGGGGCCCAGGAAACTGATGCAAACATGCTGATGTTGATGCTCTTTACTATGCTGGGAGTAATAAAGCCCTCATGTCTCCTACCAGCTCCTTAAAATGGTAATGAGCTAATTTATTTAGTTTGTAAGGAAGATAAACTTAAATCTCAAACCTGCACAACATGAAACTATTTTATAAAATCCCCAACTCCAAGCTTCTTTACATTTTTCCAAACAAATAAATAATATAGTCATCACCTTTCCAGACACATCTACTTGAACAGTCAGACTCTCCCTGGATACTTTCCTTCTGTAGTTGCTATTTGTTGTGTATAGCTCAGCAATATGACAAAACTTTATGATAACCATTTTTTTTCAGATGGTAAAGCAATCCAATGGACTATCTGCAGCCTAAATAATACCTTGGAGGTAACTTTGGAAGTTGAGGCTAAGTTGGTACGGCATTCAGTGTCTCTACTGCTTATTTTGTCATATAATGTTTCTTATGTCTTTCACTGGGCTGTTTCTTTTTCCAAAAGAGGCAAATATGTCACTCATATATAAACAAATCCATTAAGTGTATTAATATAACTGGGATGGTCACACTCAAATAGATTTTATAGCAAGCGAAAAAAAAATAGTGTGCTGAGTTACTCCAGGGTAGTTTGTGAAGGTAGTTTTAGCTACACATACTTCTGAAACATGGAGTGTAGTTGCAGGTGGTGGACTTAACTGATGATTAACTGATTTTCTGAATATTAAGAATGATTTGACAGGAAAATAAAAAGACAGAGAAAGTGACTTCTTCCTTTTGTGCTTAAAATATTGCATGCTTAGTAGCATTCTGAATACAGAGAGAATTTATGTAAGAATATAAAAAATAAAACTATTAGAGGAAAGAGAATTTAGGGAAAGGTGATATAAAGACCATTGCATTAGATTATCAAAGAAGTCATTATTCACTTTGCAAACCAAAATATTCTTAATATTTTGTTAATATGATTCTTATGCATCTTTTAAAAATATTTTAAGAAACATTTCATAAATAATATGGTTTAGCTTCACTTACTGCTAATACAATGAGTTAGCTTAAACAATTGGAATTTAATAGCTCATGGTTTTGAGGTTAGGAAAAAGTCCAAATCAATGCATTGTCAAGGTGATGTTTTCTCACCAAAGACTGTGACATTCTGGGTGTGGCTGACTGCCATCCCTGGGCCTTAGCTTGTCACATCACAAGGCACATGGTGGCTTCTTCTGGTCTTTTCCTTCTCTTTTGGGTTCTGTTGATTCCAGGTTTTGGCTGCTCCCTCTGTGGCTTCTCCCATCTCTGTCTGAATTTCATTCCACCTATAAAGAACTCCAGTAATAGGATTAAGACCAAACCTATTTGAGGTAGGCCATACCTTAACTTAATCTTATCAAAAGGTTGTACTTACAATGGGGTCATGCCCACAGGAATGGATTAAGTTTAAGAACATGATTTTCTGGGGTACATTCATCTCCAAATAACCACAATATATAATAATTATTGAGATGAGAATTTAACTCAAAATAAAATGATGCTGGTTAGGAAATATTCTTTTGAATACAGAATAAAATACAGAGTAGTTTTTCAATTAATTCAGAATCAGGTGATCCTGTTTTAAAAATCTAATCATTTTACCTCATGTTCCAAATTAGTAGAAGTATACAGAATTGATTTGATTATTTTAAAGATCAGGAATAAATTTCTCTTTTCATTTGGGTAGGCCACTTTATTTGATAAATTGCAAATATCATGGGAATGTGTGTCCGCTATAATCAGGGACTCATCATTCAGGAAGAACTCCACCAGCATAACAACTACCCATTTAAAGGGGACTTTACATTATGATGCAAAGACTGATGTTTGTATATGATTTATGGAAATTTTAAAAAAGGATCATAGCATTTGGTTTTCTCATGGATAATATTTTCTCCATTATGATTTATCTACTGATTTCACAGTAATATTGAAGGCATAACTACTGCAGAAAGAAATCAATGTAGATATTTGCCTGCAAATAAGATATTTTTTTACTTTAAACCTTCCCATAAAACAAAGTTTATAATGACCCTACCTATTCCACGAGCTTTTTAAAAATTAATATGCCACATGTGAATGTCATTTTTACCCATACACATAGCTTCCTCTTCCCCCTCCCCTTCCCCTCCTCCTCCCCACCTCCTTTCCCTTTCTATCTTCCCACTCCCCTCACCTTCCCTCCCCTTCCTTTCCCTCCCGTCCCTTCCCCTCTCCTTTCTTTTTGTTTCGTGTCTGGGGCTTTCAAACAAGGGCTCAATCATCTTTCAGGAACTCAACACTAATAAAATGAAAAGGCAAGCTCAGAGAGTATGAGGATGTTTTTGACAAATAAAAATGACAAAATGCTGGTATCTGGAAAAGCACCTTTAACAGTAACAACTTTTTAAAAAAAGAAGACCCAATCATATGAAAATGGGCTCAAGATTTGCTTATTCATGTCAGAAAGAAAATACCCAAATATTGAAAATCTCTATTTACCCATTTGTCTAGTTATCTAGCTATCTAATTATCCATCCACCTACACCATTTTATCTACATATCTATATTAAAAACCATTAGTCATTAGGAAAATGCTAATTAAAACTATAGTGAAATTCCAAATATTCTCTAGAAGGCCTAAATTTAACAAGACCAACACTACTAAGTGTTGACAAAGATGGAGGTAAGTTGAACTTTCTTACACTGCTGGTGGTACTATAAATTTTGAAAAATTGCATGTCTGTAACTACTAAATTGAATATATGAATAACTTATAACCTAGAAATTTCCATCCTAATTGTGCACTTAATGGAAATGTATACATATTCATACTGAAAGTCATCTGAAAGGATGCTCATAGCGGAATTATTTATAATAGTCCCAAACTGGAAAGAATCAAACTATCAAGGACAAAATGGGATAGTTTTTTGGTATATTTATACATTCTTGAAAATAACAAACTAATGCAGTACTTATCGACATGAAAAAAAAAATCTCACAAGCATAACATGAGTGAAAGAAGCCAGGCATGAAAGATTACATAGTGAATTATTCCATTTATAAAAGGTCAGACCCAGGCAACATTAATCTGTGGGGTATTTGACATAAAGATAACAGTGACCTTGGAAGGAGGGTGAGGGTTGTGATTAGGGAGGTAATGGGAATGGCTTCTGTAGTGCTGGTAATTATTCTTAATTGGGAAGGATGATATTTGCACAACTGAGTTTACTTAGATAAAATGCACAACTGTGTTTACTTAGATAAAATGCACCCAACTGTACACTTGTGATTTGTGTACTTTTGTGTACATATTATTTTATTGATTCACATAAATTTATGAAGCAATTACTCTGCAAAATGTATGCCTTTACTTTTTTCACCATGTGGAACACAAAATGTGCTTTAAGTAGACATTGTCAGAATGGTACCAAAAAAGATGTAGGTTTCTGTTGCTCTTTTTCATAAGTCATGGATGATTTCTTTCCTGTTTTTTCCTGTCTCTCCAACCTTAGTTTATTGAGTAATTTAATGAATAAAGATGCTAAGACTGGAAGGAGAGTGTTTATTTTTCTACAAAGAATTAACAGATATTCTGGATATTTCCAATTATCTACAAAGAAGCATGACAGCTTCAAAAAAAATCTGAGATTTATTGCTAGTGGGCTATTTTGAATCTTGTTTTGCCCTCTTCACAGAAAACTCATGCAGAGTCCTTGAAATAAATATGCAGCTTTGTTTGGTACTGTCAGAGGACACAAAGGTGAAACATTCCTAGAACACCATTGTCTGATCAATTGAAATGAATCCCTTCATCTTTGTTTGGTGCACTCGGCTGTGAAAAAGGTCATCTCAATACTTTTTCAGCAGGATATTGCTAAAAGTATTAAGAATAAATCCTAGAATTATTAGATCTCTGCATCTAAGTCATATATATGAACTAAAAATGAGATAGGCCTATATATTCAGCTGGTTGCTATATCTTTAAGGTCAGAAAGGCTGCCCTAAATCTAGAGGAAAATTAGACTGTTTTTAGTTTTATAAGGGAGATGGGAGAATTTATGTCATTTCAGGAATGGTGAAGAAAGACTGCTCCGTAACCTCCACTTCTATATTTCGATGAGCAGAACTTAATGAAAGTATTGAATTTTTATTATCTAAAGGATAACTGAAGAATCGTGATTAGAGGAATTATAAATGAGTATAACTATATTATATTGGGAAAATATATTATCATATATTCCCAAATAGGGCATGTCAAAAGGTGTTGATTTCATGCAGCTGTGTGCCTGCCTCTGGTGTACAGACATCCCTTGAGCTTTTGGGGGCATCCTTGTTTGAAGCTTTGTTTACCAGGGCAGTTAGTGAACTCTGTCTGAGACCTGCATAGGCGTAGCCTCCAGAATGACCTCCCAACTCACTTTGAAATTTTTTTGCTATAAAAACTATTTTTTATATAATGTTTCCCCCTTTTGGTCAAGGTCTTTGTCCAAATGCATTGCTGGTGAGTGCTTGGTAATAATCCCTTAGTGCCAGGGAGGCTCAACCCTGGGATTCATGTCCCATGCCAGGGGAAAGTAGTGTGTTTATTTGTTGAGTTTGACTTAGAGAGAGGTCACATTTGAGCAACGAGGAGGTTTTCAGGAGATAACTCTTAGGTATTAATTATAATTAGGCTAAGTTTCATTTTTACAGGAATAAAGTTCATATGTAAAAGCATTAAGATGAAGGACTTGAAGTATAGGCCTGTTTTCTTTCCTTAGTCATGGCTTATTTATTACAGAGATTTTCACAATTTTATTTGAGAAAGTAGCAAGGCTTCCCCAAGATGAAAGTTTAATATTTTGTTAGCTGCTGTGTGGGCCTCTACCTATTGAGAAAACTTACCTGTGACAACATGACCACATTCATAGCCCATGGAAGTATGTGTTAGGTGCATTTTCCCCATATGTCACCCCACTATCAACATCCTGTACTAGTGATATACCTTTGTTATATATCCTGAGAGAACATTCTTATATTCTTTACTACAATCCTTGATGACCCAGAATTCACTGAGTTATACAGTCATCCATTATACTCTCCAGCTTTCCTCCTAGCCTTGTGGACAGCCGAAACTTCCCCTTTCAACCACGTTCATACTCACACTTCAGTACTGTTAATTACATTCATATTACTGTGCCACCATCATCTCCTTTCATTTCCAAACCATTACAACCAATAAAATTATAAATTCTGCACAATTAAGCATCAACTCACCAATCCCTAGACCCCTTTATCTCCTAGTAACCTATCTTCTAGAATCTACCCCCATGAGTCTGCCCACTATCCTTAGTTCATATCAGTGAGCTTATGCAATATTTGTCCTTTTGTATCTGGCTTATTTCACCCAACATAAAGTCCTCAAGTTTAATCCACATTGTTGCATGTGCCAAAACTTCATTCCTTCTTACAGCTGAAAAATCTTCAATCTTATATATACACACATACCCCATTTTATTGATCTATTCATCTGTTGATGTACTCCTGGTTGCTTCCATCTTTTGGCAATTGTGAATAATGCCACTATGAACATTCATGTGCATATATCTGTTTGTTTCTCTGCTGTCAATTCTTCTGGGTATATATCCAGTAGTGAGATTGCCAGATCATATGGTATTTCTATATTTAGCTTCCTGAGGAACTGCCAAACTGTCCTCCACAGTGGCTGTACCATTTTACATTCCCACCAGCAGTGAATGAGTGTTTCTATTTCCCTACATCCTTTTCATCACTTGTAGTTTTCTGTTTTTTAAATAGCAGCCAGTTTAGTTAAGTGTGAAATCATTGTAGCTTTGATTTGCATTTCCCTAATAGGGATGTTGAACATCTTTTCATGTGCTTTTTCAGCCATCTATATTTCCTCTTTGGAAAAGTGTCTGATCAAGTCTCTTGCCCAATTTTTTTGTAAGGGTTGTTTGTCTTTGTATTTTTGAGTTGTAGGAGGCAACTTTAAGGCATTAATTATAATTAGACTTAGTTTAATTATTATAGGAATAAGGTTCATAAGTGCAATCATTCTGATAGAGGTTTTGGCTTATTAGCCTATTTTCCTTTATTAGGCAAGGTTTATATGTTCCAGGGCTTCTGGCCATCTTATTTCAGAAAGTAGTAGGAATTCCCCAGGAAGGAATTATAATATTTTGTTAACTACTGTGTAGGCCTTTATCTATCCAGAAAACATACCTATGGCAACAAGGGTACATTTATATCCCATATAAGTATGTAACTATATGCCCTTCAAGTTGTTGAAAAGGCCCTATCTGTGAAGATACAAGATTGTGTAAAACAATGTAACTTATAGGGAAAGGTGTTGTTTATGTGACATATAACATTCTTCTAATAATAAAGTATGCAACATCCCCAACCCCCTATTGTTGACACTTAACATTGATGTGGTACCTCTGTTACATTTGATGTAAGTATATTAAAACGTTAGTGTTAACTATGATCCATATTTAGTTTTATGTGTATTTTTCCCCCAGATGTAGCAGTTTGGCATTATTTATGAATTCCAAAAATAGATATTGGATTATGCTTGTAAACTGGTCTGTTCCTCTGGGCATGATTAAGTTATGATTAGGGCTTTGATTGAGCCACGTCAGTAGGAGATAAAACTACATGGCAGAGAAAAGGAGTTAGTTGGAGTTTTGAGTTGGAGTTCTGATACTGAGTTTTAATGCTGGAGCTCAGGGAAGTAAGCACACAGAGGAGCTTGGTTGTGAGGAAGGAGAGAAGGCCCCAGAAAAAGGGACAAGTCATTTGCTTGATAGTCTACAACTGGCCTTGTGGAGATAGCAGAGAAGCTGATTCTGGAGACAAGCAAGCCTGGGAAGAGAGGAACCCAGGAAGCCTGAACCCTCACAGACATCAGCAGCCATCTTGCTCCAACACGTGGCCATAGATTTGGTGAGGGAAGTAACTTATACTTTATGGCCTGGTAACTGTGGGCTTCTACCCCAAATAAATATCCTTTATAAAAGCCAACAGATTTCTGGTATTTTGCATCAGTACCCCTTTGGCTGACTAATACACCAGATAAACACTTTTGTTTTAGATCCTTAAAGAACATTCTTACATTTATATTATTAACTCCAATCCTGGCTCACCACAGGATTCAAGTGTTTTTAAAATTTATTCTACCAATCTGCCTTTTGACTGTAGAGTTTAATCCAATTGCATTTAAAGTCACTACTGATAATGCAGGATTTTTTTTTCCGACAATTTTCTATTTTGTCTTTGTAAGTCTTATGCCTTTTTGTCCTCATTTCTTCCATTAATGTCTATTTTTATATTTATTTGCTTTCTTGTGTTGTACCATATTAAGTGCCTTCTCATTTCTATCTGGATATATTTTTCATATATTTTCCATATGGTTACCATGGAGTTAAAATTTCACAGCCTAAATACATAACAATTATATTTGATTTGATATCAACTTGCTTTCAGTAGCATATACATACATTATTTGATTAACCCACCATCCCCCCAGCTTTTTTTTTGGTACTTATTACAAATTATACCTTTGTACATTGCATGTTCAAAACCATAGATAGATCATTACTTTTTATGCATTTGCATTTAGCACTTATAGGAAGTAAGAAGGGGAGTTACATACCAAAAAGCACAGTACAATAATTCTGGCATTTATAATTACCCAAATGGTTACCTTTACTGTAGGCCTTTAGATCTTTATGCCGCTTTGAATCACTGTCGAATGTCCTTTTGTTTCATTCTGAAGAATTCCCTTTAATATTGCTTTTAGGGAAGGTCTAGTGGTGATGTACTCCCTCTGCTTTTGTTTATCTGGAAATGTCCTAATAGCGCCCTCATTTTTGAAAGAGATTCTTTGAAATATGAAATTCTTGGCTGGTAGTTGCTTTCCTTCAGCACTTTACGTATTCCAACCCACTGCCTTCTAGCCTCCATGGTTTCTGATGAGAAATCTGCACTCAATCTTATTAGACTTTCCTTCTGGATAAACAAACTGTGGTGTATTCACATGATGGAATATTATGCAGCTGTAAGAAGAAATGAAGTTGTAAAGCATTTTCATGGATGAACCTGGAGGACATTATGTTGGGTGAAGCAAGCCAGACACAAAAGGAAAATACTGTATGATTGTGCTACTATGAACTAAATATATTGTGTAATCTCCTGTAGTTAAGAACTTGAATATATGTCACCAGAAAATAGAATGAGGTTAGAGAAAGGAAAGCTCATAATTAACTTGTGCAGAATTGGTAAAAAGGATATGTATTAATCTTTGGAAATGAAAAGAAAAAGTGAAAGAACAAGGCAATGTTTGTAACTAAGAGTACTATTATGTGGGTACGAAAGTCTAATGTCATGGATATTACTAAAAGGAAAGCTAAAAAATGTAACATGGAACTGTATAGCATAGTAAAACCTTATGTGAAATATGAATATGAGTAAAATTGCATATATAAGACCATTTTTCTTTGAAGCTGAACAAATGTATGGTAATACGACAAGATGTTAATATCAAACAAAAAATTATGCTAAGTGAAAGACACCAGACACAAAGGACTACATATTGTATGATTCCATTTATATAAAATGTGAATATAAATCAATTTATAAAGATGAAATTAGATTAATGGTTAGATAGAGATAAGGAAGAACTTTTAAAGGGTATGGAGTTTTTCTTTTTGGAGTAATGAAAATATTCTAAATTTTTTGTGGTGACAAATGCACAACATTGTGATTATACTAAAAGCCATTGATTATACTCTCTGGATAGATCATATGGTATGTGAATGTATCTCAATAAAACTGTTATAATAAATAAATAAATAAATAAATAAGGAATTGTGAAGGAATAGCCAGAAATAGCAGCTATGTACAGCAGAGGAAGCATAGAAATATTGAGAGGTGAAGAATTGTTTGCTTGTTTGTTTTTGTTTATTATTATTATTATTGAAATAATGAAAATGCTCTAATAATTATTGAAGTGATAAGCATATAACTATGTGATTATGCCAAATACCATTGATTGTACACTTTGGATAAATTGTATGCTTTATTATATACCAATATAATTGATTTATTTTTTAAAAAGTGAGGGAGGATATGAGAATGCATGATCATCTGAAGACATGGAGATAATTGTGTTTATGGAGTATGAACATAGGCAATAGTAAAAGAAATAGTAGAGTTGCCAGATATATTTAAAAACCAATAGTAGTGTTTAGATAAAGACCAACATCTTAGTCATTTGGTGTTTCATGGAAAAATGCAAATATTTAGAGTGAGGGACTGTCGGGGCTTTCATTGTTGAATGTGGTAAATCATCATAGGGACATAAGAAAAAATGGTTAGTCTTGATCAATAAAGGTTGATACCAATAACTATGGATTAAACTGGGTAGTAAACATTCCCTATTTGCAGATTACATGATCCCATTTAAAGAAAATCCTGAAAAATCCACAGCAAAGCTTCTGGATGAAATAAATGAATTTAGCAAAGTGGCATGGTAAAAGATCAACACCACAAAATCAGTACTGTTTCTATACACTAGCAATGAACTATCAGAAGAAATCAGGAAAAAAAAATCCTTTTAAAATAACAACTAAAGGAACCAAATACCTAGGATTAAATCTAAACAAAGATGTAAAGGACTTGTACTCAGAAAACTACAAAACATTGCTAAAAGAAATCAAAGTAGACCTAAATAAATTTAAGGACATTCCATGTTCATGGATTGGAATACTAAATATTTTAAGGTATCACTTCTAGCCAAAACAATTTATAGATTCAATTAAATTCCAGTAAAGATCCAACAACCTTTTTTGCAGAAATGAAAAAGCCAACCATCAAATTTATATGGAAGGGGAGCTGATGTGGCTCAACCTTTTAAGCACCTGCTTCCCACATGAGAGGACCTGTGTTCAGTTCCCAGTGCCAACTAAAAACAAAAACAAAAAAAAACCAAACAACAAGTAAACAAACAAAAAACAAACTCAGGGGAGCCAATGTGGCTCAGTGGTTGAGTGCCAGTTTCCCACATACAAGGTCCCAGGTTCAGTCCCTGGCCCCAGCACCTCAAAACAAACAAACAAACAAAAAACCCACAAAATTATATCGAAAGGTAAGAGGCCCTGAATAGCCAAAGCCATCTTGAAAATGAGAAATGAAGTTGGAGGATTCACATTTCCCAAACTTAAAACTTATTAGAAAGCCACAGTAACCACATATTACTGGCACAAGGACAGAAATAGACCAATGGAATAAAATTGAGACTTCAGAAATCAACCTGTAAATTTATGGCCAAATAATTTTTGACAAGGAGGCAAAGACCACTCAATTGAAAAGAATAGTCTTTTCAACAAATGGTGCTGGAAAAACTGGATCTCCATTTGTAAAAGAATGAAGGTGGACCCCTACATCACACCACATACAAAAATTGACACAAAATGGATGAAAGGCCTATATATAACTTTAAAACTCCTAGAAGCAAATGTATGGAATCTTCTTCAGGACCTTGTGTTAGACAATGGTTTCTTAGACTTTACCTCTGGAGCACAAGAACAAAAGAAAAAATAAATAAATGTGACCTCATCAAAATTTTAAAAAGAACAAACTTCTGCTCATCAACAGACTTTATCATGAAATTAAAACAAGAATCACCACAATGGATGAAAATATTTGGAAACCACATATCTGATAAGGGTTTAATATTCAGAATATATAAATAAACCTTTCAACTTGATAACAAAAATGAAACAACCCAATTAAAAATGGGCAAGATTAAAATTCATTAGTCCAAAGAAGATACACAAATAGCCAAAAGGCACATGAAAATTGTTCAACATCATCAGCTATTAGGGAATTGCAAATCAAGACCGCAATGAGATACCATTTCACACTCAGTAGAAAGGCTACTCTTTATAAAAATAAAAATTACAAATATTAGAGAAGATGTGGAAATATATGAACACTCTTTAATTCCTGGTAGGATTGTAAAATGGTGCAATCTCTGTGGACGATGGATTGTCAGTTCCTCAGAGAGTATACAATTACCATATGACCTGGCAATTCCACTTAAGGTATATACCCAAAATAATTGAAAACAGGGACTTGGACAGATATTTGCACACCAGTGTTCATAGTGGTATTATTCACAATGCCAAAAGGTGGAAGAAACTCAAGGACCCATCAAACAATGAATGGATAAACATAATATAGCGTATTCACCAAATGTGAATATTATTCAGCTGTAAAAAGAATGAAGTCCTGATAAATGTGCTAACATGGATGAGCCTTGAATACATCATGTTGAGAGAGAGTGGGAAGATGGCATCGGTTTAGGTGGGCACTCACCATCTCTCAGGTGGAGGATGGCTGATTGGGGACAGGATCCTGCCTGGGTGGTCTGTTCTGGGAGCCTATGGAGCGAGAATCTTGGGGACATTGATCTAGAGGGAGCTGGAGAGCGAGGTGGACTGCTCAATATAAAATCATGAGATTTTTTTCCCCAGCTGGAAATGCAGATGGCTAAGCCCTACCCTCAAGGCAAAGGGCTAGGCAAGTCCTGAATTCCACCTGCAACCCGGTGAGAGGGAGCACTCTCTGAGAGTGGGAGGGTTCTGGCAAAGGGTGGAGAGGGGTTTCCTTTCTGTGGGTTTGGTTGCCAGGACCCCCTAGCAGTTTTTGGGAGCAAATCAGCCAGCTAGAAGTGGTGCTGGGCTGAGGGGAGAGGTGAATCTGCTGTGCAAGACTGACTTATCTTACAGCTGTGGGACACAGAGGTTTGGCTCCAGAGGGGGTGGAGCCAGCCAACTTTACAGTTCCGAGCTGAGTAACAGAGTCTCAGCTCCCCTGGGGTGGGGGTCAGGCAGTGGGAAGTGCTTGATAAGTTTCCATGAACCTATTTAGGGTCCCCTAGGAGGAGGGGGTGGTCAGAAGAGGCCTTCTTTTGGGACCCTTATTTCATCAAGAAAAGAAAGTTTTTAACCTAGTTTAATCGCTAAAATCTGCCTCAAAGCCTGCAGGGAGAAGCCTGCAGTGTAATTGATTGATGAATGCAGGCTGAGAGGCTCCACAAGGGCCCAAGAAGGAATGCTGTTCTTCCTTAGCTTTGTTTGACTGCTTGCTTGTGTGTTTGTTTGGTTTTTCTTTGTTTGTTTCTTGCTTTGCTTTCCTCTCCCCCCCTCCCTTTTTTTAAAAAATGAGGTGCTGCTAGCTTGTTTCTTCTTTGCTGGTCTTCTTCTTCCTTGATTTTCCATTCTCTGTGTATAGTGATTGTGTCCACCAACACTATCTCTTTTCCTTTCTTCATCTTTCTACCTTCTGCTTTCTGTTGTGGTTCTTACCTTCCACCTTTTTTCATTTGTCCTCAACTTCACGGATGTCGATTTCTATCTTGTCTATTCTGTTCTCTTTTCTTTCTTTCTTTTTTGTATTAACTTTTTCCTTTCAGCCCTTTCTTTACTATTTTTCTCTCTCCTCATCATTCTGGCCTTTTAAATCATTCTATATATTTTTCTCTATTTGATTTCCCATTCCACTGTAGGTACTCCACTGTTTTTCCCCCTATTACTCTACACTGCCTACATGAGTTAAATATTCATTTTTACCAAGTCTGATATGGGCCCTCTTCTAACTTTTATCAATATTACTATTATCCTTTTTTCTTTCTTACCCTTTTCAATTCCTCTGGCCCTAATCTTTTTCCTTCAAGGGAAAATAGAAAAAAGCAAGGAAATAGAACAAGAAGAAGAAAGTGTCAAAGAGAAAACTTAACACACACACAGAACCAGCAGCTAAATAAAACTTTAGAGCAGAGAGAGAAGCTAATCAACTGAATAAACCCATCAAGATAAAATGATGACCAGAGGGCAACAAAAAATTACAAACCATACTGAGAAACAGTAAGACATGGACCATTCCAATGAACAAACTAAAAACCAAGAAGAGATGCAGAACATCAAACAAGTAATCAAAACTGTCCAAACAAATAGCATGGACCAACTTAATGAAGTGAAGGAAGAGATTAAGGATCTTAAGAAGACACTGGGAGAACATATTGAAAATTGTAAACATACATACAAAGATAACAGATATGATGGTGATGAATGGCACAATCCAATAAATCAAAAAGATGCTGGATTCACATAACAGCAAATTTGAATGGGTAGAAGAAAGAATTTTTGATATGGAAGATAGTACATCTTAAATCAAACACATAGTAGAACAGATAGATAAAAATATAGAAAAAATCCAGCAGGGATTCAGGGATTTAACCAATAACACAAAATGTACAAACATATGCATTATAGGCATCCCAGAAGGAGAAGAGAAGGGAAAGGGAACAGAAGAAGTATTGAAGGAAATAATGGCTGAAAACTTCCCAACCCTATTGAGGGAGATGAATGTACATGTCTAGGAAGCACAGCACACCCCAAACTGTATAAATCCAAATAGGCCAACTCCAAGACATATACTTATCAAAATGTCCAATGCTCAAGACAAAGAGAAAATGCTCAAGGCAGCAAGAGAAAAGAGAACCATTACATAAAAGGGAAGCACAATAAGATTAAGTGCTGATTTTTCAGCTGAAACCATGGACGCAAGAAGACAGTGGTATGACATAGTCAAGGTGCTGAAAGAAAACCATGAATGCTCTATCTAGCAAAGCTGGCATTCAGAAATGATGGAGAGTTCAAAATATTCACAGATAAACAGAAATTAAGAGAATACACCAATAAGAAACCTGCACTTCAAGAAAGACTAAAGGAAGTTCTACAGGTTGAAAGGAAAGAACAGGAGGGAAAGAGTTTGAGGATAGTGTAAGAACAACTAAAAAGACAAAAAGAGAAATAAAAACAACATACGACATACATAAACCTGAAGAAAATATGGGGGATGTAAGAAATTCATTGAGAGTAATAAGACTGAATGTTAATGGACTAAACTCACCAATCAAGAGACATAGATTGACAGAATGGATAAGGAAATATGAACCATCCATATGTCATCTACAAGAAATCCACCTTAGACCCAGGGATTTAACAAGGCTGAAAGTCAATGGCTGGAAAACAATTTTACAAGCAAACAATAACTGAAAAAGGGCAGGAGTAGCTATCCTATTATCAGACAAAATAGATTTTAAATGCAAAACTATTGTAAGAGACAAAGATGTACACTATATATTAGTGAAAGTGGTAATCTTTCAAGAAGAGAGAACAATCATAAACATTTATGCACCTAATCAGGGTGCCTCAAAGTACATGAGGCAAACACTGGAAAAATTAAGTGGAGAAATAAATGCCTCTACAATTATAGTGGGGAACTTTAATACACCATTATCACCATTAGACAGAACATCTAGACAGAGATCAGTAAAGAAACAGAGACTTTGAATAATACATTAGAGGACCTGGACCTAATAAACATGTAGAGAACACTACATCCAAATACAGCAGGATATACATTCTTCTCAAGCACACATGGATGATGTTCCAAGATCAACCAAATGTTAAGCCACAGAACAACTCTCAATGAATTCAGAGAGATTGAGATTATACAAAGTAATTTCTCTGATCACAATGGAATGAAATTGGAAATCAGTAAAGGCCAGAGAAGCAGATTAGGCACAAAGATATGGAAGTTAAACAACACACTCTAAGACTAACAGTGGGTCAAGGAGGAAATCTCAAAATAAATCAGTAACTACCTCAAAATGAATGAAAATGACAACACAATATATCAAAGCTTATGGGATGCAGCCAAAGCTGTACTGAGAGGGAAGTTCATAGTCATAAATGCATATATTAAAAAAGAAGAAAGAGCTAAACTTGAAGACCTAACTGCACACCTGGAGGAATTGGAAAAACAACAATAAACTATCCCCAAAGAAGTAGAAAAAAGGAAATAGCAAAGATTAGAGCAGAACTAAATGAAATAGAAAATAAGAAAGCACTAGAAGAAATAAACAAAACCAAAAGCTGATTCTTGGAGAAGATCAATAAAAATGACAAACCCTTAGTCAAACTAACAAAGAGAGAGAAAGCAGATGTAAATACACAAAATAAAGAATGAAGAAGGGGATATCACTACTGACCCCACAGAAATATAAAGAATATCATAAGAGGATACTTTGAAAAATTATATGCCAGCAAGAATGATAATTTAGAGGAAATGGACAAATTCCTAGAGACTCATAAACAGCCTACACTGATGAAAGAAGAAATTGATGAACTCAACAGTCCAATAACAAGTAAAGAGAGAGACTCAGTCATCAAAAACCTCCCAACTAAGAAGAGCCCAGGACCAGATGGCTTCACAGCTGAATTCTACCAAATATTCTGGAAAGAACTAACACCAATTCTGCTTAAGCTCTTCCTAAAAATAGAATTAGAAGGAACATTGCCTAACTCATTCTACGATGCCAACATTACCCTAATACCGAAGCCAAACAAAGATACCACAAGAAAGGAAAATTACAGACCAATTTTGCTAATTAACCTAGATGCTACAATCCTCAACAAAATACGTGCTAATCGCATTCAACAACATATCAAAAGTATTGTACACCATGACCAAGTGGGTTTCATCCAGGGTATGCAAGGATGGTTCAACATAAGAAAATCAATCAATGTAATACACCACATAAACAGATTGAAAGAAAAAAATCACATGATCATGTCTATAGATGCAGAAAAAGCATCCAACAAAATACAGCATCCTTTCCTGATATAAACACTGCAAAAGATAGGAATAGAAGGAAACTTTCTGAACATGATAAAGGGTATATATGAAAAACCCAAACATAATATCATCTTCAATGGTGAAATCCTAAAAGTCTTCCCTCTGAGATCAGGAACAAGACAAGGATGCCCACTATCACCACTCTTATTTAACATTGTCTTAGAAGTACTTGCTCGAGCACTGAGGCAAGAAAAAGATATAAAAGGCATCTAAATTGGAAAAGAAGAAGTATCAATTTCATTATTTGCAGATGACATGATCCTATATGTAGAAAGCCCTGAGAAATCTACAACAAAGCTTCTAAAACTTATATAGGAGTTCAATGATGTCACAGGCTATAAGATCAATGGTCCAAAATCAGTAGCATTTCTGCACACCAATAACGAGCAATCTGAGGAGGAAATCATGAAAAAAATACCATTTACAATAGTAACAAAAAGAATCAAATACCTAGGAATAAATTTAACTAAAGCTATAAAGGACTTTTTATTATAAAGAAAACTACACAACACTGTTAAAGGAAATCAAAGGAGACATAAATAAAAGGAAGAATATTCCCTGTTCATGGATAGGAAGACTAATTATCAAGGTGTCTATCCTACCCAAACTAAACTACAGATTTAATGCAATCCCCCAAAAAATCAACACTGTATTTTTTAAAGAATTGGAAAAACTAACTACAAAGTTTATTTGGAAAGGTTAGGTAAGAGGCCCTGGATCACCAAAGACATATTGAAAAAGAAAAATGAAGTTGGAGGTATCACATTACTACAAAGCAACAGTGTTGAAAAACACATGGTATTGGCACAAGGATAGACACATTGACCAATGGAACCGAATTGAGAATTCTGATATAAATCCTCACATATACAGTCATCTGATATTTGACAAGGCCAGCAAGCTTATTCAGTTGGGAGAAAATAGCCTCTTCAACAAGTGGTGCATGGAGAACTGGATATCCATATCCAAAAGAATGAGAGAGGAATACCATCCCACACCCTATACAAAAATCAACACAAGATGGATCAAAGATCTAAATATAAAAGCCAAGACCATAAAGACCTTGGAAGATAATGTAGGGAAGCATCTACAGGACCTTCTTATAGTAAATGATTTCATGAACTTCACACCCAAAGCACGAGCAGCAAAATAAAAAATAGATAAATGGGATCTCCTCAAAATTAAAAACTTTTGCACCTCAAAGGACGTTATCAAGAAAATAAAAAGGCAGCCTACCCAATGGGAGAAAATATTTGGCAAACATATATCTGATAGGAGCCTAATATCCTGTGTATATAAAGAATTCCTACATCTCAAAAATAAAATGACTAACAACCCATTTTAAAAATGGGCAAGTCGCCGTGGGCAGGGCAAAAAGCTGCCACGGACAGGGCAAAGCCGCCACGGGCAGGGCAGGTCGCCCACGAATGGAGCGCAGCCAGCCACCCGCGAACTGAAGCAGAGCCGGCCGTGAATAGAAGCAGAAGCCGCCCACAAGCGGGGAAAGCCGCGCCTGCGCAGTGACCGGCCTCGGCACGTCCCCGC
>PVKH010004389.1:0-15862 GCA_004027955.1 Chaetophractus vellerosus
GGGGGGAGGGGAGATATGTAATAAAATAAATAAATCTTTAAAAAAAAAACAAAGTAGCTTTCACATATTTTTCATTCATATCTTGTTACCTTGAATATGAATGTCATTAGTTACAAGGGCAAACAAGTAGGTGATTCGTTGCAAATCAATCTTTTTGGTACCCTCCCAACACCCCCTCCTAAGCAGAGTTAGATGGATATTATTATAATGGTGGCAACAATATAGTAAGTAGAGCCTGTAATTTGACATATTGACCTTGGGTCCTGGCTCAACCATGTCCTGTGTTTATGATTGTTTACAAGGTTACTTGCCTTGTCCTCATTTTAAAAATGTAGATAGACCCTCTCCTCCCCCATCAGTTTGTTCAGAGGGCTCAATGAAACTGTAAAAATCAATATGGTGCCTATCTCATAATAGGTAATTAGTATAAGATAGCAATATATATGTGCTTAAATTGTGATGTTATGTATGTAGACATATATAAAATTTGCTATATAATAAATGTGATACAAATACATTTGAAAAATTACACAATATGGTCTATTTTGTTACTTGCACATCTTGCAATAATCCTTTATAGATGATCCAACTAATTTATGTGTCAATAATAATTCCCAATTTTTTATATTGTGAAAAGGAAGATTTTTTTTAGAGGCAGTTTGGGAACTAAAGATAATTGGCACAAGGGTGGGTTTTGAAATCAGCCAGACCTGGTTTCATACCCAACTTATCTACTTAGAAGCTAAGTGCATTTGAGGGTTATGGAACCTCTCTCAACCTTAATTTTCAGCTGGTAAATGGAAGCTATTAATACAATTTACAATTAAGGATTAAATAAGATAGTATGCATGGCTCTGGCACATAGTACAGGCTCAAGAGATAATTTCTTTCCTTTACTTATATAGCTGGTTTAGCTGTATTTTGAAGGGAAAGCACTTCCATGAATGTCCATGCCTAGGTGTTTCCAAATGATAAGCTGACGGTATGTTGACGACATATGTGAAGAAACAGAAGATGTCCTCTCAATTAAGCTACCAGGACACCCCATGGGTGCCATGGTTTGGAAGTGTATGTACTCCAGAAAATCATGTTCTTAAAGTTAGTACATTCCTGTGGGTGTCAAGCTATTCTAAATAGGAACTTTTGATGAGGTTACTTCAGTTAAGGTGTGGCCCAGGGTAGGTCTTAATTCTCTTACTGGAATCCTTTATGAAAGGGTTGAACAGAGACAGAGAGAGAGAGAAGGAGACAGAGAGAAGGAGCCAGCCACAGGAGCAAGAAGAGGAAAGCATTGAAATGTAGAAGAGAAGGGAGTGACCAGCAGACTCCTCCACGTGCCTTGTCATGTGGCAGAGGAGTTCAGGACCACCAGAAGCAGGTCTTCAGAAAAAAGCATAGCCTTGATGAAGCATTAATTGGATATTTTTCTCAGCCTCAAATTGTAAGCTAATAAATTCCCATTGTTATACCAACCCATTTCATGGTGTCTGCTTTCAGCAGCTAGCAAACTAAAACAATGGTATACACCCAATAGTATGATACTGTCGATTGAAGACAGAGACACACACATTATAGAAGCAATCACTGGTGGAACCTAGGGCTAGCTAAGGCGGTCCACCTAATAAAATAGGAAGGCACGGACAATTTTAGTTTTCTGAATTCCCACTCTATGTAGATGGAGACTTACTATGTTATTTTCATTCTTTAAGAAAGACCATCACTTTTTACACATGAACATCCTAGCTTAGACAAAAGGCAGACAGCTGTGAGATAAATGTGAAGACATATTTCAGTTTTATTATCTTTTAGGCATAGACGGGTATGTTAATCCATTTCCACATACAATTCCTGTAATCACAGATAGGGAGTGAAACTTGAACTGGTAAAACCTGTCTCTGATTGCCAAAGAATTAAATTGGAGACAGGAAACCTCAAAAGTTGAGGATCGTGAATTATCTTCCTTCCCAACATCTCTGTGCATATGGCTGCCATTACAGAAATAAGCTATCCTCTTCATCCAGGCATTGATTCAATGGTACTAATGTTGTCCCTTTATCCCAGCAAATTTTCTGCTTTCAGTCCAGAGCTCTGCATTTCCAGTGTTCTGTTCTGTAGGTTCTGGCAGCTGTTTTTGGAATTTGTTAACCTTTGCAAGTTGAAGTCAAGAAATACTTGTAGTATAATCATCTCTTTCTATATTCATATTGTTTCTTTCTGCAAATGTATCTTAGGAATTAGACTTTGATGCTTTGATCTCCCAAACCAAAAGAAAAAATGAAAAAATATTAATATGGTAGTAATTTCATTTTAGTGGTCTTGGTTTATTGTGGAAAGCAGGTGTTTAAATTTTTAAAAAATTTCTTTGAAAAAATTCTAAAGAGAAAAGGAAAAAAAAAAGAAATCACAGTATTTACAGAGATAACAGAATGGCTTAGCCATGCAAAACAAATAACTTTGGTTTCTCCCCTTTCACTTTGGTTTAAGTGTTAACCAAGAATCAATTGTTTTCTTGCCAAATAAAACTTCAATAAATCAAAGTTTAGAGGCAAAATAACATTTTCTTTTTTCGCATTATATGTTATACAGTATCGAGTCTAATAGGATATTTTATATATTTAATTCATTACAATGCACTACAGGAAACTTTGATTAAACTGAGTCACTATTGCCCAGACAATAAATGGCTTACAAATGTACAATATGTGTTTCTAAATAATGCAGAAATGGCAAAATGCTATTCATAATCTCCATCTGACTTTAATCTTCAATTAATTTTTCATCACCTTCATAAATGTTTATTCCATCAGTCTAAAAAGCAAATACCAGTTTTCCTTTTTCCCCCACAAAGAACACAGTTCTATACCTGGAGATCTGATGTTCATTTTTTTCTTTATATAAAGTTATGCAAATCCTGGGACAAAAATGGTTGTGCAATGTTCTCCCAGAAACGAGGCTTCTGCTTGATAGAGCAAAGTTTAAAAGTCTAATCACCAGTAACTATTGCCCCATATCCAGTCTACTTCAAAAAGTTTTCATTTATACTACCACCCTAAAAAGTTCCTCAAGCATAAAACATGTTTATAAAGTTACAAATTTGAATGTAACTAAAGATACATAGACATTTTATTATTACACTTTCATGTACTGCTTGATAAATTATGTACCAGTTAAAAACACTAAATTATCTCAAGGTGCATTCAATATCTGTAGTGTAGTTAACAAAAACACACACGAAAAAAATATATATTCTATATTCTGTGGAAAATAACACAGCTTTAATAATGACCACTGTTAAAAATCTCCAATTCTGACTGATATCTTTTTTAAAAGGAAATAGTTATAATTTTAAGGCAGTGGATAACCCAAAGGATTTAACACCAATTTTTAATTACAGTGATTTACATTGTGAATTATGAAAATGTGAATGATTTTTCCAAACTGTCTTTCACACATTGGGTTCTGTTTTCTTTTGACAGAAACTACTTTACTAGCAGGTGTCTCTAAAGGTAAGCGTTACCCAAATTCTGTTATTTTTTTTTTTTTCAGAATAGGCAAAATTATCAGTTTGGGAGAACCATTATTATGTATGTGTGTCCATATGTACATGTGATTTGACTGCTGAGAGCCAGCTGGTGGCACATACACAGAATAAGCTCACATGAAGCTCTTCAATCTAACTCTCTGCCACCGCCTTCCCTTGTGATAAAAATCAGAGCTCCGAATAGGGCAATGTGTGTGTCCCCAGCCTTCACAAGCTGCCACCTTTGGGTTTTAGGTACTTGTGAGGAGGTTTGGGGCACTGCTGATAGCAATCAGAATCAGAAATGTACCTGCTCAGATTACCCATATAAACAATTGAAATAAAAACATTACATTTTACATCAGATTAACAGCAACTCCCAGAACAAAGCTTACAGTGTATAAAAATAGCTACGTAAAAAATTTACATAAAAGGCAAACCAAAAAGAAATCCTCAGTGCAGACATTTACAGAAAGAAAAATTAAATCAAACACAACATGTGACCTATAATCATGGCTGCCAAAATTTGTTGTTATTGTTTGTCATTCCATTTCATTGTTTTACTTGAGATAATTCTCTAAAATCCTGTGACAGCTTGGTAGAATGAATTGCTTAATACTTGAACCATGAATTGCTGCCAGTGTCTTTGTATATGTCCTAAATACAATCCACGTTCATGCTTCAATTGGTCTATATGGTTTTCTTCTCTGAAATGATGAAAAAAAAATTTAGGTAAGTTACTGTAGCAATCATTTTTTAACATCAACAGTAGTTTTGTACTAAAAGTGATAGAAATTGCTTCATAGGAGCCTTTTATAAAACCCCACTGTCCCTGAGTCCATCTGCAGTCCCAGGCATTGTTATATCCCTTAAAAAATAAATTTCTGGAAATTGTTGAGATTTTATTTTTGTGGAAATTTCTTAATTCATTCTAAGTTTATAAGGCTTTTTTGGGAAATAGTCATTCCATTTCTCTTCAGGTTAAAAAATCCACTTCTCTCTTCAAATCATACTCTATTTTCTACACTTGTCTTTAAACACAATTTTCCTTTGAGAACTTACTCTACCTAATTTAGAAGGAAAAAGAAGGTTAAATCTATGTTTATGAAAGATTGATGCTAAAACCCTAAGGGAGACAAACAAAAATTCACACAGGAATGCTCTATACTTGGCCTTGTACAAATGGCTCCTCTCTTTGGCTGGCTTAAGGGGACATGAATAAAAAGAAAAAGCTCAAATTGCAAGTGGCATTACCGTGAAAACATACCCATCTTTGAGACTGTCTTAAAAATTACACACAGGTAGTTATTATATATAATCGATGCAATATGTGAAACACTGATAATATATATTAGACATATGCATACATATATACATGCACACATACATAATATCATGTGTATATATATATTCTATCTACAAAAGACATGTATTTACATATAGATACACAGGCTTGTTAGCCTTTTATTGATTTGGGATATGGGTGTATAAATGCATTCACATATATACATATATTAAATCCTTAGATTAAATTTTTTATATTAAATTTAAATGATTCTCATAATTCATTTTTAAAATAAATTTAAAGTATTAGAATCTCAAATGCCAAATTATATATTTAAAAAAACAAACTTTGCACTCAGAAAAAATTTTGGCATTAGAATAAAACATGCTAATTAGATGTTAAAATTTCAAAATTGATTTTGATTATTCAGAGGTTAATGATTATTTTGGGGAGGATGGGAAGACTGATGAGATCTCATTCTTCTGAGATCACCTTTCTGAATTACCAAAGTTTCCTTTTGAAAAACTCTTTTCCTGTTTTGAAAGCTGCAAGCATGAACACATCTTAATGTCATCTTTACCTTTCATCTCCAAGGATGTTTTATATTTCCCTGGAAATTATTTCTATAAACCTCACAGAGCCTACCCACCTGGACAAACAACTAGTAAAATTTCTCTTTTAGGCTTCTGTTTTATGGTTGTTTTCTTCCAACTTTTTGTTTTCTTCCAGATTACCAAGGTCCTTGTTTACATGTTTTGATGCAGTCCTATAAGAGAATTAAATAAGCATTATCACATTGACACACACACATATACTTTCTAAAAAATTTAAGGTTCAAATTATCATATTTTTGAAAAGCAAATGTTCTAAATCTAATACAGAAAAAATGCTACGGCAAACAATTCCACAAATGTGTGCCTTGGCCGATAACAGAACACATCCCAGCGAAATTAGATTGGAGTAAAAGGAAAAATCAATTATTTTGAACACAGACTGTAAATACTAAGTTGCATCATGTTTTTCATTCTGGGAAGTAATCATCAATTGACAAAGTTTTCATTCTGTGCAAGCACTTTCTGCAAAGGTTTCCTGAAGGAGTTTTATTAGGGCCTTTTCCCTTTGGTATTTCCTATTATGCATCCCAGTTGAGCCAATGCCAGGTGTCTATATTTATGGATGCTGTTTTGTTGGATAAATCAAAAACAAGGTTAAAAAGAGACCCGAGATTATTATACAACATTGGCAATAGAAGCTAGAACCATCCTAACAGTAGTTTTCAAATTGTGGCCCCCACACCAGCAGTATCAGCATTCCCTGGGGACTTGATAGAAATCTAAATTCTCAGGCACCCGGGCAGAACTACAGAAACAGAAACTCTGGGGTGGGACCTGCAATCTATGTTAAACAACACCTCCTGGTTATTCTGCAGCACGCTAACTTTTGAGAAGCACTGCCCTAGAAGCTGCCATGGTTACACAAGCCTAAGTTTTATCCTTTAAGAACTGAAATCAGGTTTACTTAAACACACAAGTAAAGGTCTTGGTTTTGGGGCCTCTCAGTAGAAATCAGAAAAAATGAAAATTGTATTTCCAAGAGTCTATTTATTTCTCCTTTTCTTTTCTTTCTCGTTCTTTCCCTTTTCTCACTCCTTCCCTTCTTACCTCCCTTCCACTCTCTTTCCCTTCTTCCTTCCTTCTCCTTCTCCTCTTCCTCTTCCTTCTTCTGACCAGCCCCTATCCCCTCCCTGCACCTTTCACTATGATAAGCACACCTGGGAAACTTCAGTGAAATGGTTCAAAATATTATTGCCATATAATTCCTATTGGTACTTTCAAGCATTTATGTAATACCACATGTGTCTGAGGAAGCTGGGGTCGGAAACTCCATTTTTCTCCCAAACTATTTCTTTACTATCAATAGAAATCCTTAACTCATTTTCTGAGAATCACAATTTTACTAGGGAAAGGAGTGGAATGATATAGGATATATGACCAAGTTATATAAGGATATTTGGTTTATTCAAATTGGGACATTCATTATAGGCAGAATAAGTTGAACTTGTTATTTTCAATATGTTGTTTAGTTTAAACTGCAGCCTTCTACATCCATTCATGGGGCAGGACAGCAAGCTCAAACTCCATCAACATGAACAAGTCCTATAATATGTGATAGAAATTTACAAGAGAAAAATTTATAATTGTAAACGGGACAATGTTATAAGTAAGTTCAAGAGCCTATGTCTTGACTTATATCATCTAATCCTGTAAATAAATTCTCTCTGGTACTAAAAAGGGACATCATAGTGAACGACAACTTCTTTCTCATATATATCTTCCAGGCAAATGGAAGGTTAAGGTAGACTATATACACATAAAACACAGATTATTTGAGGTATAGTTACTTTTCTGCTAATAAGAACTGAGACATTTAGATACTTAACCTTAAGGTTTTAGTAAACTTAACTGTAAAAAAGGGTCATGGTGGATTAGGATGATCTCTAAGGATTTGTTTAAAACCGGAACTTTCTATAAATCTATGAATCTTTTTAAAAAACTGTTGAAGAATATTATTTATAAAAGATCACGTATTGTCACAGGACTACAATTCAATGAATTTTTCAAAAACTGAACACAACTATGTAACCAGCATCCAGCTCAAGATATAGAAGTCTCAGACTCAGAAGTCCCTCATGAAACCTCCTTCCAGTCAGTACCATCTCCCCAAGAGTTACCACAATTATAAATTCCCACGGAAGAGTTTTACCTGTTCTTGTAATTTGTATATATATATGGAATCATACCACATGTATTTATTTGTGTCTGTCTTTTATTTAAGCACAGCCTTGTATTTGTGAGATTCATTAATAATGTTGCATGTGGCTGTAGATTATTTACTCATGTTGCTGTAGAGATGTCTTTGGTGAATAAACCATGATTTCTTTAGCTATTTTACTGGTGATGGACTTTCTTGATTTTCTCTCCCTCTATTATTTCAATTACACATAATTTAGAACTTTTGTGCGTGTCCCTCAGGTTTCTTATCTGTCTTATCTCTTCTTTTTCCTTTCTGTGCTTCAATTTGGGGTATTTTCCATTGATCTATCTTCTAGTTTAATTTCTCTTATGTTTTGCTGTGGCCAATCTCCTGTTAAATTCATCCACCAAAGACTTAATTTTTAATATTATGTTTTTTAGTTTTAAAATGGCAATTTGTTTTTACTAAATAGATTTCAATTCTCCGTTGAAATTATACATCCTTTTATCTCTTCAGACCATCTTTTTTTCTAATTTTCTTTAATATATTATTTATAGTTATTTTAGTGTCCCTGACTGTTAATTACAATATGGAAATCATCCATAATTCTGCTTATCTTATCTAATTTTTCTCTTAATTTATTGATCATATTGTCTTGACTTTTTGCATATCTAGTCCTTTCTTATTTCACTTGGCACAATGTGTAAAAGAACTGTAGAGACCCCACACAATGTAATTTCCATCAGATAGGATCCCCTTCTTTTTTCAGCAGCTAGGGTAAGGGGCTGACCATACCACTTCATCAGAGATTGAGTTAGATGGCGGCTCAGTTGTTGTTTTAGTAAGTCTTACACTACCTCTATTCCTGATGCATGGCCCTCTCAGGCTTCTGACTGAGATCCTGCAGGTCTCTCTCTCTCTTCAGTCCTTAAATATAGAGGGACCCAGATTTTACCTTCAGATCTCAGCCCAGTTCTCCAGCCTTTGGCATACACAGCTTCAAAATGTGGTTGATCTATATAGTCTCCTCGACTTGATTATAAGCTCCTTGAAAATAAGGGCCATGCTTTATTTGTTTTACCCACAGCACGTACTACAAGATGGTATATGGTAGGCATCTAAAAGATATTTCCTTCTGCTGTTCCTTATGATATTAGTGTTTACTGATATGAAGTCAGTACATAGCTGGCTGCTTTTTTATGATAGGCAAAATGGAGAGATACTGCATTGAGAACATGAGTGATGCCTTACTCCAATCTTTTGAGATTGCATTTCACAAAATTATATAGGTTATTCTATAGTGACACTTCAATAACTTTATAAAAAATGGGACTAATTGGAATGATACCTAAAGACATCTCTAGCATTCTATACTGGTGTACTTATATTGAAATTATGGGCAATAGTAGAGCATTTATTATGGGTGAGAATCAAAATACCTGCCCTCTCTGTATGCAAGCATCTGTTATTAAAAGATTAGGATTTAAGCAACTGCAAGACAAGGCAATGAAACTTTTTTTAAGTTATCTTTTCATAGCTACAAGTAAGCACAGCCATTGCAGTCTCTGGTAGACCAAAAAAGAAGAGAGGAGCACATCAAATGATGAAAAGGAAGCATGAATTAAGAAGGCGGCCTGTTTTCTCTGTTGCTCTTGGATGTGGGTTTCAAAACACCATACTGAGGAAAGATCACTAATACCAGAATTAGAGTTCAGTTAGAACTGGGCATGAAGTTTTCAAACTACAGCATATTTATAACATTGGCAGTCTTCTAGTAGAAGGTAAGTCAAAGAGTGCTAAATGGATAGTGTGAGAATGCAAATGCCAAACATGTCCATGAGGCCTAATTCAAAGGCTTGATTTCTTAACCAGTAATGTTCTAATGCTTGAGAGGCTCCACTTTTATGTAAGAAAGTGTTTCATGTGGTCAGAAGTTACTGCAGAGGGTAAAATGTGTGTTTTTTCAAAATTCTTGATTTCAAAAAGGGGAGACAGTCTAGCGTAGTTATTAAACAAACTTTGTGCTGTTATTTAATTTTTTCAAGCCTCAGTTTCCACTTCTTCAAAATAGGGATGTAATAGTATAGAAGATTATTTTGAAAGTTTAGTGAAACAATGTTGTGTAAAATGCTTGGCTGATTATCTGGCATAGGTAATCAACATTAGTCATTATTTTATCTAATGAAATACATCAGAACATGGATCACAGATAAGTAGGTTACTGATTTTAAAAATATAGAGGAAATTATGATGTCTATAATTCAAGAAGGCATTGTAGCAATTAAAGGAAAACTACATGATCTTCAAAGCCTCTGGGTCATCCCGTGCTTTTTTCTTATCTTGTTATGTCAGTAAAAAGAGGAGCAGTGGGGAAGACTCAGTGACTAAGCAGGATGAGAGAGATTTGGTGAAAGACTGTTGGTCTTATATCAAATACTAAAATTAAACATTTAGGAATCTGATGAAAACAAATAATGTAAATAAAGAAAGCACAGGTCAGATAAGCCATCATTAACCTCAAGATATTGGCAATGTGTTATAAATGTAGCATAAAACTAATAAAAACCCAGATATTTTAGAGAACCTTTGTTTGTGTTGGTATGTATGTGTGTGTATAAAGGGGTGGTGGGTATAGGAAGAAGAAAAAATTGAAGAAATGGAAAATGATTGGTTTGACTGCCACTTGACTAAGAAGTTTATTTACTTGATAAAGAAACATTTTAGTTTATGCTGAATAGAAGAAATAAGAAACAGGAAAATAACAAGAAATTTATTTATATGAAGCAGTTTCCTGCTGAGAAACTCTACTGGACATACTACACACAAATTCCAGTATATAGTGAAAATGTTACTAGGCATGTGAAAAATAGAAAAATATAGTCCAACGTCCACAGAATGTCCTCAGATGACACAGAGATACAAATTAGCTGGCAAGGACTTTAAATTCGCTATTACATATATGACTAATGACTTAAAGGAAAAGATGTAATAATGCCAAGATGGAGACCTCAACAGCAAAAAATATAAATAAATAACTGGAAATTTTACCACTGAAAAGTACAATTTTTGAGATGAAGTGTTCATTGCATGACTCTACATATGGTTCTTCTGCCCCATTTATTTGAACCTATAATTAGCACTATACCCATTAAGTATATGTTCCAGAGGCTTAAATCTTCGGGATGTTCATATGCTGGTTGAGCCCTGAACCTCAGCAGAGTCGCAGCCAACACCTACTCTCCAGTTCATCAGACTTACCTAGGACAACTAACAAAAGGATAATGATGGACAATATCCACTTCAAAAAACAGAGTGTCTACAACTGCAAGCAAGATAGTTCCATCCATCTGTCCCATGGGATCTAAGCCCCCTCTCAATTGGAAATCAGAGTGGCCATCACCATCCCCAAATTCTCAAGATTGAAGAATGAACAAACATAAGGGAGGAAAACAACTATAAACAAAAGTTGACCTATTATTCTAGTAATGGAAGAACTTATAACATTGATATGAAGACAGTGGTTCTGAGGGGAGGGAGAGGGAAGAAAAGGTGAAAACATGGGGCATTCTTGGGACATTGGAGCTCTGCATGATATTGCAGTGACAGATATAAACCATTAAACATTTTGTCGAAACCTATAAAAGTGTGAGGTGCAAAGTGTAGACAATAAAGTAAACTATAGACATTCTTAGTAGCTATGTTTCAATATGTGTTTATCAATTGTAATAAATGTACCACACAAATGAAAGACGGTGTTAATGTGGGAAAGTGTGGGATGGGGAGGGGATGGGGCATATGGGAATTCCTTATATTATTTTTGATGTAACATTTATGCAATCAAAAGCTCCTTTAAAAATAAAGAAAAAAGTTAAAACAAAAACAAAATCATTAAATTGGAGGTGGCAGAAGGGCTCAGTGAACTTAAGGACAAAATAATATAAATTATATAAATTAGTATTCTGAAAAATAAAGAGATGATAGGAAAAATGAGCAAATTCTCAATGACCCATGGGGCAATATTAAGCAGTCTAACATATGTGTATTTGTGTCTCAATATGAGACAAGAGAGAAAATTAGACAGACAATATATTTGAAGAAACAATGACAAAAATTTCCTAGATTGGTGAAATTCATTAACGTACAGATCAAAAATGCTCAGAAAACCCTAAGCAAGAAAGATAGAAGAAAGTGAATCTAGGTACATCCAACTAATCTAAAGCAAATATAAACAGAAAGACTTGACAGAAGCCACTGAAAAATTATTCAGGGAAACTGAATAAAAGCTGATATGTCATCAGGAAAAAAATACAGACTGGAAACAAACATCTTTAACATGCTGAAATAAAAAACACTCAACCCAGAATTTTATATCCAGTGAAAATATACTTCAATTCAAGGCAAAATAAAGACATATTCAGATAAATGAAAGAAGACTGAGAGAATTCATTTCCAGCAGACCTGCACTGTAAGAAGTACTAAAGGAAGTTCTTTGGTTGAAGGGAAACAACACTGGATGGAAACTCAGATATATAAAAAAGAATGAAGAAAGCAAAGATAGTTAAATATAAAATACTATTTTAAAAAAATCTTTAAAAGACAATAAACTGTTTAAGGCCAAAAATATAATATTGTAGGGTGGGGTTAATAATATATGCACCTGTAAGAGATATGACAACATTAGCAACAAGGATGGGGGAGATTAAATGGAATTATGTTTCGAGGGTCTTAGATTTTTACATGAGTAGATTGCTATATGTTAAGAATTCTTATTGTAATTCCTGCATCAATTACTATAAAATAATACAAAGAGGTAAAGTTAAAAATCCAGTAGAGAAATTAAAATGTAATACTGAAACATACGAATACCTCAAATGTAGGAAAAGAGGAACCGAAGCCAACTAGAAAACAAATAGGAAGATAGTGGTCTTAAATGCAAACATATCAATAATGATCTTAAATGTAACTGTAAAAGACAGAGATGGTCAAACTGTATGAGATAGCAACACCCAACTAAAGGCTTTTTCCCAGGGCTTAGCAAACATTTTCTCAAAGGGCCACATAATAAATATTAAAAACTTGCCAGCCATTTGTTTTGTTCCACCTATTCAACTCTGCTCTTGTAACATTCAAACAACAGAGACAATATGTAAACAAATAAGCATGGCTATAGTCCAGTAAAACTTTATTTACAAAATCAGTCCAAAGAAGAAACCACAAGGAGAATTTAAATTATTGTGAATGGAATGAATATGAAAATTCAAACTGAAATTTGTGGGATATAGCTAACAGTGCTGAGAGCTAAATTCATAGTTTAAATATTTGCATCATTAGAAAAAAGGCTCATTTTCTACTTTGTTTTGTGTACTACTTTACGTTTTACTTATAATCTAAGCTTTAATTTTGGAAATTAAAGAAATAAAAGTATGTTAATAAATAGAGGTAAAGAATTAATAAATATGAAAAGTAAATAAAATAAAAGAAGCAATGGAGGAAAAAAAAGGGAAATGTTAGTTCTTTGAAATCATTAAAAAAACCTGGAAAATCCCTAGCAAGAATGAGCGGAAAGAGAAAATACAAATTAACAATATAAAACAACAAAAAGGTCTAATCACAACAGAACTGACAGACAGTAAAAGGAAAAAATAGAATTCTATGAACAATAGTATTTTTCCGCCAAAATGTCAATCATTTAAATGAAATGGGAAAGTACTTTGAAAAACTTATCAAAATTTATTCTAGAAGAAACAACCTTATAGCCACTAAAAAATTGAAATCATATATGTTTTTAAAAAACAGTTTCTCACAAAGAAAACTCCAGCCCCAGATGGTTTCACCAGTCAAATTTATCAAACATTTAAGAAAGTAACCAACTCTTCCAGAAAAAATAGAAGGACATTATAAGAAAATTTAATTACAGTCCAATATTCCTCATGAATATATACAAAAAAGTCTTAATAAAGTGTTGGTAAATAGTGTCCAGCAATATATAAAAATTATAATGCATTATGACAAAGTGGGACTTATCCAGGAATGCAAGATTCAACAATCAATCTATGTAATTAACCATATTATCTGATTAGATAACAATTAGATAATAATGATTATTTCAATAGATGTAGTAAGAGGACTTGAGAATATTCAACAATGATTTATCATTAAAAATCTTTCTCTCAACCAGAAAAGGGAACATATGAGAAACCTACAGCTCCCATCATACTTAATGGCAAATATTAAGCAATTTCTCCCCTAAGGTTGAGAACAAGCAAGGATATCTGCTCTCATTATTTCTCTCCTTTTTAAAAAAGCATTTTTATTGAGATATATTCACACACCCATACAATCCATCCAAAGTGTATGATCAATGGCTCTCAGTATAATCACGGAATTGTGTATTCATTACCACAGTCAATTTGAGAACATTTTCATTACTCCAAGAAGAAAAACTGTGTACGGCTTACATCCCCCCATTATTGACATTTAGCATTGGAGTTGTACCTTTGTTACAATCGATGAAAAAATATAAAAATATTATTATTAACTAGAGTCCATAGTTTTTACTAGGTGTATTTTCCCCATATATCACCCTATTATTAACACTTGTGCATTTGTTCTAGTTCATGAAAGAACATTCTTATATTTGTTGTATTAACCAGTCATTGTCCACATCCCCTAACTTTCCTTCTAGTGTCATACAGGACCCTAAACTTCCCCTTTCAATCACAATCACCCACATAATTCAGCGCTGTTAATTATACTCACAATAGTATGTTATCAACACCTCTATCCATTTACAAACATTTACAATCACCCTAATTTAAAATACTGCACAAATTAAGCATCAGCTCCCCATTCTCTAACCTCATTTTATCTCCTGGTAACTTTTCAAAAGTGGGCATAATATAATTTGAAAGCTCTTTTAGAGGGAGCATAAGGAATCATTAATGCTTCTGAGTTAGAGGGGGGCATTTGCTATGATTTCTAGTTTATATCATGTCCAGAACCTACCACAGAAGGGTAAGCTATTGTGAGTATTTAACACTGGCACCCTCATATAAAATTGCCACCTTCAGTAAACTGGCCAATGGCACTTGTGCAGGTCATCAGCATCATATCCAGGAGAATGTTTTTCCCTCTTACTAGTCACAGCCAGAGAGAGTCACAAGCAGTAGGAGGGGAGCCGGCCATGGCTGGTACTGCCCTTTGATTGATGGGCCTATAACGCTGTGACTGACCAGATGGGATTCAAGCTTTTCCACATAATATGATTTCCTCTGTGATCCACGTTATTATTTATAGTTTGGTAGGATAAGGTGACATTTTCCTCTCTTCCTTCCTCTGGCTGCCTGCCAGCCTATGGGTAGGGAAATAGAATGAAGCCAAAAGTTGGCTAATACAAGTGGGGAGGTCACGTACTTTAGAGCACACCCCTCCTTCCAAGCACTATTTCAAATGCCGGCAGGCAATCAAAGTCAGAGCTGAAATTTTAATTCCAAAGAAGTCTTGCTGAGGCAGCAAAGTATATTGGAAATTATATGAGATTGGGTAAAAAACTTACTACTTGTGATAGCTTGGGCAGGTTAATCTCACTGAGCAGAAAGAGAAAATACTTTGAAATCGGGGTAATTATATTTACCTCATAAAACTATCTTAAGGATTTTAACTATTTTAAGGATAATACTATAAAAAAGCACCTATCTTGGAGAATAGTAGGTGTCCATGTGGGGACTAAATGGGAAAGTCATTGAGGAAGGGCTATAACTTGTCTTCTAGCACTATCTCATCATCTTTTCAATTTATTCAGAGGGAGTGTCCCCTTCTTCATGAGGACATATGTTTGATTTTAATGGTTTTAATAAGCTTCTGAATAAATTTGTGGCTACATCATCCTCCCTTTGCATATTTTCTTTACCTATTGCTCTTTTAATTTTACATTAGTTCATGTTCTTTAAGTGACGTAGGGGAGGATTTGGGACTCAAGTAGTATCATTTAACTTCCTGCAGAGCTAAAAAAAAAAAAAAAGATGTTTGGAGGGCAGAATAGGGATAAATGGAAAAAATAATTTTAAAAAATCTGTGAACTATCTCTAGTTCATTAATATTCTCCCACCTATTAAACAACCAGATATTGGTTGGGCTTGGGCAATTAATGCTCTTGCTTAACACTGGCAGATAATGACCTACACACATGAAAATTATCAAAGTTACCTATTCTCATTATTAATAATCTCTAGTTTCAAAGAAATTCTGGTGAGAAGTTATATGGTGAATGCAGCAGAGGGGTCACCAGCCCTTACTCTGCTATA
>PVKH010004390.1:9116-23536 GCA_004027955.1 Chaetophractus vellerosus
CCCCCCCCCCCCCCCTTTCTGCTTGCCTGTAAAGATTTTTGAAGGAAAACAAATTCAATCTAGTGAAGGAATCTTCTTATCTACTTCTGGGGCCAGAGAGCAGACTAGATCAAAGTTGTACCCTAAACTATGGGGATTTTAGAGGTACTTAGTAGTTTATATCTTAGCATTTTCAAAAATAAGTTCTATCAAACAGGAGACATTAATGAGGTATTTTGTAAAATAAAGGGAAGTCACTAATTAGACCCCACTCTTACCCTACAGAGCAGGCTGCTCAACCCCAGCTGCACTTGGAATCACCTGAGAAGCTTTCTAGACATACCAGTGCTTGAGTTCCACTTCTAGAGATTCTGATTTAAATTGGTATCTAGTGGGACCCTGGCATTAGTATTTTTTAAAAGCTCCCCAGGTGATTCTAAGTTATTGTCAGGAAAAAGAAACAACCTTAGATATTTACAAAGTATATTAGCACACTAATTGTCTGAAACCCGTGTAACTTTTTTAACACTGAATTTCTCAAATTTATTTGTGCCTGTGATCACTGCTTCTTTTTCCCCATTCCTTTTTTTTAATCCTGTTTTACTACCCTGAAGAGCAATCAATGTTCTGTAGAATGCTAGTTAGAGAATCTACCAGGGGGTGGGGGTGGGGGTGGGGATGACAGGATATGTTTCCCACAATATTTTAGCCCTAAAGGAGTATCTAGGAATAATGGAATACCTCTCAGTTTTACATTCTTCATCTGTAAAATGGGGGTAAAATGTAGTATTACTACACAGAAATATTGTGAGAATTGAATGAAGTGATGCATTTAAATACCTAATACAAGTATTCCCTGGATAGTAACAGTGATTATGAATTGTCCCCATTACTATATTCCTTAGGCCATGATAATAAGTCTATTGGATATCAGGAACCTAGTTAGCCTAGTCTCTCTGGAAGCTTTATAATACTGCATGTCCCTTGCCCCAGTCGCCCAAGAAGGCAGTGTTCTCCCTTTACCAGCCCAAGGGAAGGCAGTCCACCTTTCCACTTAGTGGTCACTGCTAACTGTTTTTTTTCCAACCTTGTTCCCAGGAAAGATGGTGAATGTGCCCCTGGAACAGCTGCCCCTCCTTTTTAAGGTGGTGCTGCATTCCTGCAAGACAAGTGTGGGCAAGGAATGACCTGTTCCCAGCGCCCCTCCTCAGACCATCCACAGTGCCGAGGGTGGGCAGGACAGGCTTCAGAGGAAAGAGCCAGAGAGACCAATATGGAGGCTGTAGAACACCGTTTTCAGCTGCCTCCATAGCAAGAAGAGTGTTTGTTTGTTTGTCTGTTTTTTTAACCTCATTTTTCTATATATTTATTTCACGACAGAGTTGAATGTATGGCCTTCAACATGATGCACATGCTTTTATGTGAATGCAGCTGATGCATTTCCTTGCAGTTTACAGAATGTGAAGATGTTTAATGTTACAGTATTGTCATTGTTTAGAGATAGTTCTTTTGTATTTTGAGGGAGAGGGTGGGATGGGGCTGAGATGACTATTTCCATAATGTTGACAAAGATGACTACCTCAGTGGAAAAGGCGGGGGGAGAGGGTAACCATTCCTACTTTTTCCACATTTTCTCAGCAGACCTCATATATATGTCTGTCAGAGAGCAAACTGCCTTTTTCTAGCCACAGAATTACCAAGTGAAAGAGCACACTGTAGAGAGGCAAAATGTTATTTAGAAAGTTTACCAAGTGAAGTGGGTGAGACATTGTGAACAGGGCAGGACATGAGGATTTGGCCATCAGTTTTCTTTGAAAAGCATGGAAGTTGAGAGAGTGAGGCACAGTGGCCAAACCTAAGTCAGGGATCCTCCCACCAAGCAAGCCCTCCAGGCAGAAGGATTTCTATTCTCACACCCTGCTTCCCCCACACACACACCCCACCCCCAACCCCCACCTCTACCTCTTCCACCTCCATCTCTACCATTCTCTGTCACTGTCAAATTTTCCTCCAAGGAATAAGCCAATCCTTGGGTCTTACTTACCAGCTCCCTTAGGACTCAACAGCTACCTAAATCCCTTACTGGATCTACAAAGGCCTGTCTTCCTCAGACTTCTTGCCTTTCTCTTATAATTTGACTTCCTTTTGGCCCTTTGAAAAACCAACTGAGCAAAATGCCAAGCTCTGAATCCTGGTGTCTACTATTGATTTATTCTCCTTTCACCTTGCTTTCTTCAAAGGGTAGTAGGACAAAGGCCAGACTGCTAAAAGAATAAACGCTCCTCCCTTGGAATCCTTTGCTCCATCCCCCACCTCATCCCATCCCACCCCCAGGACTGAATCCAAAAACTACCATCTTTTTTTTTTAAACAATGAGAAGAACCATTCACCTACCTACTGACCAGAAATTTTGCCCCAAAATTCTACTCGAAGTTTTCCTAATCTCTCAATATGATACCAGGTTTCCTAAGAACCCCAGCTGTCCCTTACAGTATCAGTGGCTTGGCTGACCAAGGCCCAGAGGGCTGGAGCCAAAACTACCTGAAAGGGAGGGGGGGCTTTAAACTACCTCAAGTTCCTAAGGGCCTGGCTGCTACCTCTGCAGATATGGCCTGGACCCCTTGTTCTTTCACTACCTGCGCCACCCAGCCCCGGGAAGTGTTCCTTCCCTCTTGGCTTTGGTCAGCAGCCACACCAGGTGTGTCTTGGAACTCTTTCAGGTGCTTTTCCCTTCTCTGCCTTACTATAGCAATTGCCCCACCTATACCCAAGTACCTCCCTTAACCATGCAGCAGACAAACCACTTAGTTGGGTGGGCTTGAGGAGCCCACAGCACCTCCTCCTGCCTGTTTAGTCAAAGGCCATTTGCTCTCTCCCCATCTCAACTTAGCAAACTTTCCCAGTGAACTACCACATCATGTGCATACTGGGTAGTCTGTGTCTGATTGTAATTTTTTCTCTCTGGTGAAATATTACGGGTACCAGAAAAATGATGACTTTGTCCCTTGATGGATCTAAAACTCAAGAGTGTTACTCCTCAATGCCATTTCCCCAACAACTCTGAAGAAGGAAAAAAAGAAGAAAGAAGAGAGAGATATTCCTCAGGAAAAGCTCCAATTTAGCATGTTCCCCACATGTCAGTGGGAGGATTTGTGTGTGTATATCTGTTTATTTCTAAGTTCATGATATTTTTCTTTGTTCCCCGGAATTTTTATTTAACCAAGTAGATCACATCCTTTGGCTACAGGTCAGAGTTCCGAGCTGCTTCTCATAAGATAGGAGAGGAGAAGTATATCAGAGACCACTGTTCCAAGACAGCTTCTGTGTGCAACATCTTTCTTTGCTTAGATCTCCATCTATCAAATTATTATTATTTTTTTGGAAATTGCTTTTCTTTTAAGCATTTTACCCCTTGTGTTGGGTATCAAAGGAAATTGCTCTTTGAGACAAGAACATGTATTTTCAATAATGCAGTATTAAACAGAGCAAGTTGTTAATTTGTGGAGGGGGGGAAGGTTCTGCAAGTTGCTATTGTACAAATCCATTTTTACAAATGTTTGCAGCAGATTCCACTGAACAAAGAGCCCATTCATTGCCAAGAGCCCTGCAGAATCTCTGAGCCAAGTGGCTGTGTGTTCCAAGCTGGAGCCTGACCTGTGGACCGCCTTTAATGTCTTCTGCACCCAGTCCTTTTAAGACTTGGGCTTTTTTTTAAACAGGGTAAAGTGAATGTGTTACATTGCAAACTCAGGTATTATGAGGAGAAGTTAGGAGTGTAGCTAGCAGCGTGGAGACATTAGGTCAGCCACTAGATGTATTTGTGAATTTGGTTTGAAGGACACAGAGAAAGGTTGGAGGGGGAGGTTTGGTATGTTTGTTTTTTGCCTTTCTTCCCATAATGTTTGGTTAACAGGTAGCCTTTTTGCTAGTGGAAGAAGAAAAGCTGTGCATGTTCTCTCTTAATTCCTTTCTCTTCTGTCCTCTCTCTGATCCCCTGCCACCAACAGCACTCATTTTGAGTGAGAATTTTCCACCATAAAAATATGACTTCTGAAAGTTGTGTGGAAAAGGAGAGTCCTACCTCCTTGCACTGTGTTGAAATACAAGCTTTTCCCTTCCTTTCCCTTTAATGTTTTCTTGACCCAAAACAGAAGTTTGGAATCTTGGAACTTCATCTACAACTCATGCTCTCTGGCTCCTTTACAGACTTTTAGAGTTCTAAACGAGGTTTGGTGGTCTTGCCTTTAGTCTGGAGAAACTCCTCAGAACCTGTCTCAAGCATCCCACTTGCCTCAGAGGACACCCCACCCCCACCCCAGCCCCTAAGTGAGGTGGGAAAGCCTCCAGGGATAGAAGGCAGTAGGCAGGCACTTCCCTACCCTGTTCCTCAGGTACAGAGGAGCAATGGAGGAAACTTAGGGTCGCCATGACATCACTGAAAGTCACCCACTCCACACTGACCTGCCTCTCACCTGCCACCCTATCTCAGGGAGGCAAGTACCTGCCATAGTTGATGTCATCAAAGCCTTAAAACCATGGAAACAGAGCTAGCTGCCTTTCTCTGCTACCCATTTCCTATATTTGTTCGTTCGTTCGTTCTTGAATTCCTGGGGAATGGGACAGATGGAGACAGAAAACCCAGCGTGGGCAATATCCAAGCCATGTCCAAGGTTAGCCAAAGTAAAGGGAGCTCTAGCTTCCCAGCAGGGCACAAAGTTGAGCAATGGTTCCAAGACTTTAGCTCTGGGCCCTGGTCTATATATTTTTTTTCCTTGTTGCTTTTTAAAGTTTTATAATTGTTTTAAGAAACCCAGTCTTTCAGACTAGCTCTTTTATGAAACTTTGAATTTTCCTTTATTGATTTTTTTTATAAAGGAAAAAAAAATACAAAAATACAAAAAAAAAAAAAAAAAGACTCTTACTTCCCCCACCCCACCTTGATCCACAAGAATCTCCCCACACTCCCTTCTGCCTTTGCAGCTGATCATTCCTCCCTTTTTCCTCTGATTGAAGCAACTATGTCCAGTGTCTGTGAAATGATGTTTTATCTGTGTCTCAGGATGAGAAACGGCAATCATTCCACCAGATGCTAGAAACTGGATAGCCTGGAGGCAAGGGTTTCTAGGGCCACAGCTCAGGGATGTGTATTTAATTACAGGGTCCCCAGAAACCCCTCTCTTGGCTGTTATAGGCAACAGCTTCTTTCTGGGCTTGGGAGCCAGACCTGGTCTGTTTTCTTCAGAGGCAGGGGCCCCTTCTTCTGGCCAGAGAGCCTTCTGGGGCTTCTTCTCTGGGTAGGCCTGTGCTACCTTGAGCCTCGAAGACTCCTTAACTGTCCTGCAACATGAGCCATGGTGGCCCTGCCTCTACCAGCTCATAAGAAGCCTGTTTCTCTTCTCAGTCCAGTTCCCATCTGGCCTCCCTGTTGGGGGCCTGCAGCCCGAAATGGGCCACAGCCTACTCCAGAATCTACTGTGGGCTCAAAGGGAAACTGTGAGTCAGACCAGAGCCTGTTATACAAGTCAAAGAAAAACGTGTTACTGGTGGAGGCTAGTCTTCCAAATCCTGGAGTCAGTCCTGCCAGCCAAAGGATCATTTTTGCCCTTTGGTGACCATTGTTTTCTTACTCTTAAAACTGGTGTATATAATAGGTGATAATGTTGTTGACTCAAATTTCCATGAAAAAGAAAAAAGAAAAACTACCTCTTGAGTGACATCCTGGTTGATTCCTCTCTGAGGAATCCTGTGGGAAAAGAATACCATAGCTTTTCTGTTTACATGTTTCTGTCGGGAAAGAAAGCCTGCCTGCCCTGGGGTGTTGGTGTTTTTGTCTGTGTTGCCATCCCAGGCCTGCGATAGGGGCTTGTGGCTACGTTGTAATGTCTGGGCCATGTCTGGGGAGTCTTTCCCACCTGCCCAGCCAGGGACTAGCCACCCCCTTGAAGAGGCCTCCATTTCCTTCTTTTGCTCTACCTTCCGGTGCGCTGGTGGCACATGCATCCATGAGCCTGCCCCTGGGCTTCCCTAGGCCCACCTCCACCCACAGTCCTGTATAGGAATCGAGTAAACGGGATGTCTCTGAGCCCCTGTCCAAAGGGCTACCTTCCAGCCTGGCTCCATCAATGCTGCATAACCAAATGTTAGTTGGTGGGCTCTGTGGGCTACCCAGGCCCTCTGCTACCTCCTACCCTGCCAGCTGGTGAGGGATGGGCCCTGTTCTGTGAATTGACTACCTGTGGAAATGTGACCAATTAGTGTGAAATGCATGTTTAGCAAGTGTTAGGTACTGTATTTGAACCAATAAATGTGAATCCTGCACATGGCATATGTCTGCGAAGCTTGTCTAGGGTTCTGGGGAGGGACTACCGGGTTTCCTAAGGAATTAGCTCATACCTTCAGACCTGTTGCTCCTGCTTATAGCTGACACCTACCCCGATTCTTATCTCTGAGGATCTGGCAGAAGGGAGGTCTTGCTAAGAACTTTTTGAATCAATGAGCCAGCACTGACTGAGGCACCTTCTCTATGTGCTCATGTGATAGACAAATGGCAGAGTTTGGGTTGAGGGTTGTGTGAAGAAAGATGTAGGCTCCTCAGTCTGGGAGGATAAAGGCTGAGGAGAGTCTGATCAAAGTGTATTAAATCCTTGTGTAGAATGAGGAGGAAGCCCAGCTGCCTTCCCAAACCTCAAAAGGAACCAGAGAGCCCTTGAGGTTTGAGAGAGATGGTTTTAGGACAAAGGAAACACTGTACAATGAAGAGACTGCCTTCTTTGCCCCACAAGAGAGAACAGATAAGACATAGGGGTGCAAGGAGAAGGAACACATTTGCTGAACATCTGTAAAGTACCAGGCACTATGGTTGGTGCCTTTTATGCAATATCTCATGTAATCCTCATAACCGTGCAAGGTATAGGTCTTAGCCCCACTTTACTCATAAGTAAATTGAGGCTTGAGGAAGTTAAGCCATTTGCCAAAAATGACACATGACTAAGTGGCAGAATTGGCTTTTGAATCCAGGTCTATCTGATATCAAAGTTACAACAGGCTTCCTCCCTGCTCAGCCTTAGCAATTCAATAGTGCTGAATATGAACGTCTGGAGTTTGTAACAAAGCTCAGTAATGGCCTTTGGTTGAACTTTTTGCTATTAACAAAACTCTTATTAAACTAATCAAGGATTAATTTCTGTAAGCAGTGGATGCACAGAACGAACCAAATTGAGTTGAAAAGCAGTGCTGTCCCGAATATATGTAGAGTGCTGCAGGTGCTAAATCTTTATGACTTCTCAACATACACATCCCATGAAGTGCTCCATGGAAAAATAGGAGATCTGTTGCCAAAATTTTGGGAAATACTGCCCTTATGCTATATTCTGCTTATTGACTCACAGCCTTCATTGGTGCATAGTGAAGCTTTGTGAAGTTTTAACTGAAGAAAGCTAGTTTTAATTAACCCAGGGTCTACCAAACGTATTTGAGCATGAAACATTTTCCCCCCAGAAATAGCTGAAAATTCTGTTGGGACAATATTCAATGGAAACTATAAATTTCTACTTAAATGACTTTTTAGTTTCTTCAAGTGCCAGGCAATAATCTAGAAGAAAAGAATATTAATGTAGAGAGCAAAGGAAAGCACTGGGCTGAGCATTTCATGTGCGTTAGATTACTGGTTTCTTGAGGAAACCCAATGAGGTTGGTGCTATAATGATCCCATTTTGCAGATAAGAAAGCTGATGCCCAGAGAGGTTAAGCAACTTGCCTATGGTTACATAAATAGTGTGACCTCAGGAATGAATATAAACTAGCACCGATGGCCTATTATTTGGCAGGATCTATGCCAAGATCTTTATCGTTGTACAAACCATTTCTATGTAAATGAAGAGGAGAAGCAGGGAATGCTGGCAGCTCTGGGTTATGCCAGAGATTGGGGCAAAACAGAAAATGATAGCAGGAGAAGGTGTTGTGGTAAGGCTGGGTGTGGCTCTATGGGGCCCTCTCCCAGAGATCACTTCCCCAAGGCAACTTGTGTGAGAGCAGGCATATCATTCAGGGGTCTCACCATCTGGGCTCTAATCTCAGCTCTTCCCTTACTAGTGCATGACCTTGATCCAAATATATACCTCTCTGAGCCTCACTTTCCCTGTCAGATAAATGGAGATGCCAAGTGCTATGTCTCAGGGCTTTAGGGAGGATTTGCTATGACTGGCTCAAAGTAGGGCCTCAATGAAGCAATTCATAAGAGGAAGCTGTGTGAGGGGAGCTGCAGCCCCTCACACCCTAAGAGCAGAAATCCACCAGAGCCAGAAGCCACCTCTCTAGCTTGACCTGGTCTTGGCCTGGTCACCTAGCAGGGTTTTAGGTCTACAGTGGTAATCAGCCTCTTTGGTGATACTGTGGTTAAAGTGACCAACTGCCAGACCCAGGGCTCTTGGAGTCTTGTTCCCTTAGCAACAAGTCTCACCATGGAGACCACAGCCCCATCCTTGCCATCCCTGCAAACTCCCTCTCTGCAGACCTTCCCTGTTCAACACCTAGTCCTAGGAGCAGTGTAAGTACTGAGGAAAGCTCCAGGGAGGCCCTTCCTCAGGTGAGGAGTTTGAGGCACAGCCCATCAAGAGAGGCAAAGGGAACTTCCAATTTCTAAGTGCCCACTTTATGCCTGGCAAGGTTCTGAGATGCCTACGTAGGTGGTCTCATTTAGTTTGAAAGAGAAGCCCTCATCCTATTTTACATAAATGGAAACTGAGGCTCAGGGAGGCAACACGGACCAGCCCATAGTTGCATAGCTGGTCACTTTTGGAGCTGAGATTTGAATACAGGGCTTTTAACTCAGAGACATGCTTTCTCTTCAATGCCCACCCTCCCACTCATATTGCCAACACTCAGCCTCCAGCATCAGCTGGGGAAGGATTGCATAGTTGGGTGAATCCCCTCCATCCCAGGCCTCCGTTGGCAGCACAAGCAGCAGCCAGCAGCCCTGGGAGCCCAGCAGCTGCTGAGCACAGCAGCAGCAGCAGCAGCAGCAGCAGCTGAGGAACTGCACTATTTTAAGCCAGGGCCAGAGGGCCCCATGTGGGTACAGGGAGGGTGGCCTCGGGCCCTTGGCCAGCTTCCCGGAAGTCACTGTGGCCTCCCTCCTCTCCCCTGAGCAGCTTTCTGAGGCAGTCACTTCCCTACAAACAGGAAGGAGGCCCTCAAGCCAGGAGACCTCCAACTCCAGCTTCCTCCTCCTACCCCTCAGTCTTCTCGATACCAGGGAGTCCACCAGCTCCAGGCCTTGATCAATGTCCGGTATCTGGACTGACTCTTAGCAGGTGGGTGTAAGGGGGTCCTGCGCTGCTAGGGCTGCCCAGTTCACCAATTATAAGTCCAAGACCTCCATTTACCCAGGTCCTTTTTCCCATCACCCACAGACTGATTTCTCCTACATTGCCATCGAGGCTGGCCACCGAGCCAGAAAGAAGAGCAGAGGTATCCCAGATTTGATCCCACTCAAGGACCCCAGAGAGAGAGCAAAGAGAGACAGACTAGGATACTGAAACAAGCAGAGAGAAACATACTGAGACCTGAAAGACAGATTGAGGCAAAACAGTAACAAACAGATTCATGGTGACAGAGACAAAATTGGAGAGATGCTCAGAAGCAGAGAGAGAAGAGACCCCAGAGATGGCGGCAGAGGGCTGGGACCTGGGGAGCCGGGCTGTGAGTGGTGGCTCCTGCCCACCCACTCCCAAGCACAGCTCTGTCTCATGTCTGTGGGGGGCCCACCGGCTGCGTGGTTGAAGAGGAATGTGGGGAGCAAGGCTGGGTCACCCCTTGAGGGCCAAGCGTGTGCACCGTGAGATAAGCTACCCTAGGAAGGGAGCCCCAGCTGTGGCTGCACACTCCAGGAGCATGGTGGTGAGGCCCAATCCCAAGGCTGCAACCCCAGCACTGCCAGACGCGCAGCTCCTACAGCTCCTGCTGAGGATCTCTACCAGGCTTCATATTCCAGAGGGTCCTGGGTCCTTTGGCCCAACCCTCAAGGGCATGCAGATTCTGAGAGTATCCTGTTCATAGAGGAGGAGGGTGGCCACTGGGAACTCTGCCAGCCACAGAGAGATTCTTACTTCGCTTCTCCAGCTTGAACTGCAGCTCTGGCTCAGGTAAGGGGGCCACTGAGCTGATCATGCAGAGCAGAGGCTCCAGCAGACTGGGGGGTACAGATGGGGGTGCAGCAGTGGAGCACTATCTGTGAGTTGTCCCCACGTGGCTTTGTGCACGCGTGTGTACTCGTGTTGTCTTGTGCACGTGTCTGCATGTTCCTTGCATGTGGGGGTGTGCAGAGATATACGTGTCCATGTGTTGCCAGGAGCCGCACTCTGCCTCCCCGGAGTCCCTGCTCTCAGTCTAGAGAAGTGGCTCCCAGAGGCACCTGGTCTTCCCCACCCCCACCAGGTGGTCCAGTCAGAGAGCCAAGAGGCAGGGGGGAAGACTGAGCAGGTCTATTGCAGGCCCCCGGCCCCCCTCCCCACGCTGCAGCTGAGGCTCCCGCGGCCACGGCCTTGACCCGGCACTATGGACTTCTCTGACATTGGCATCGGATCTGAACATCTGGCAGCAGGCTGATAAGGGGTGCAGCGGAAACAGCCTCTGCTGCTGCCAGCAGGCCCACCCCCTCCTCTGCCCTGCACAGGGTCTCCACACTCCCTCTGCCTCCAGCTTTCTGGGCGCCTGCCCCTCTCTCTTTTCTCATTTTCTGCCTCAGTCTCTCTCCCTCTCTTTCTCAGGCTCTGACCATGTCTGGGTCTCTTTTGCTGTGAATGCATCCTCCTTTTTTCTCTCTTTCCTCATCTTCTGTTTCTTTCTGTGGATTCTCTCTTTTTCTATTTCCCTTCTACACTAGACCCCAACCCCTTTCTTCTCTCTATTTCAGTTTCTGGGTCCCAGGTTTGTTTGTTCCTTGTTCCACCTCCAGGAAATAGGCCTGGCACTTTGGGAAAGTCCCCACTTAGGAGAGAGACCCTGGGCTTTGTTTTCCTGGGGAGGGAGCAGGCAGGAGCCTAGGTCAGACAACACCCCTTTTCCTCCTAATCCCGGGGGTCTTGTGGCCTGGGAACCCCTGGGCTGAAGCTTGAAAGAGATAGCAAATAGGCCACCCAGGAGACTCTGGGAGAACCAGGGGCACTCTGAGCCTGCAGGTCTAGGCTCTGGATTCCCACTGCCTGGACTTGAACCCTGTTTCCACCACACCCTTGCTTTGTGACTTTGGGTAGTGGCCTCATCTCTCAAATGCTGCTATGGAAGGTGAAGGGAAAACTACCTACCTCCCAGGATGGTGGAGAGGGTTCAAGACTGACCACAGGTGTAGAGTGGTTAGTAGTGGGCCTGGCACATAAGAGGCACTTTCTTGTCAGGGCCTCGCCATTCCCAGCATCTTCCCTTTCCCAAGGAATACCCAGTATGGGTGAGGGCAGAGGAGCTGCAGCACAGAGGAAGGGAGGTGCACTCAACACATCCAGTGCTAGTTAGAAATTTGAGCAGGGGATGAGGAGTGCCTAGCCTTAGTGGTGGTGGGAAGTGACAACTGACTGCCTAATGGGAAAGAGACAGGACAATGGAGGAGCAGGTGGCAGGCCTCTATGCTCACTGGCAGCATCTGGGACCCTTCAGTGCAGTGTTCATTCGATGAACACTCTGTGCTGGCTTTTGGGGAGCCAGAGACAAATCAACCCTGAACCCTTCCCTGGGTCCCCCAGTCTGGGGTGAGTCACTTGATCACAGAAGGGCAAAAATCAGGACGATGTCGCAATCTCAGACTCAACATAGAAAGGGCCCCTAAGGACAGACCTGCCAGTCCTTCGGTTTATTGTTCGTGTTTTGCTGACATTTATTGAGCACACACTATATGCCAGGAAGTCACTGAATATATTACATTGTCTCATTTTGTCTCCATTTTACAGAAAGGAAATGAGGCCCAGAGAGGGGAAGTGACTGGACCCAGGTCACACAGCTAGAGGGTGGCAGAACTGGGATTTAATACAGTCTCCACTACCGGTCCCTTAGCAATTCTCCTCAGGGCTCAAGGATGCACCACAAGACTGTGGCCAAGCCAGCTTGGCTCTTTCCATGGTACCGTAGTGTTGAAAGATCCTGTCTGCCCTTTTTGAGAAGGGAAAGTGGACCCCATTTTACAAAGCCTCCCATCAAAACAGTGCAAATAATCATGGCTTTTTTTTTTTATGGTCTGTCGATGTTACATGCATATAGCGTATTGGTGACATAGGGTTCTTGCTGGGATATTTCTTTCTTAAATCCAGAGGATTAATAGTAGTAATCCAGAAACAAAATCACTGCATTAAAATGGGGGGGTCTCATTAGGTTCAGTCTTGCAAGAGAACTACCACAGGGAAAAAAAGACATAATTATGAGGTCACGCATGTTGTGGTATATTATATGTAGGTAGAATTAGAATATATTTAATCAGTAGAATAAGATAGTTAGGACATCATCTTATATGTCTTTTCACAATAATATATATATAGTTAAAGCAACAAATGAGAAAAAGACAGAATGGGTTTTAAATGTAGGTGATATTGGATATCCAGAAAACTCCCTCTCACCCTAAGCCAGATATGTTCTTCATGATTTGCCTAGTTCTTCAAACAAAGGGGTGGGGGGATTGTTCCCGACAGTGATTGCTCCATGCCCTCCCCACCCCATGCTTCTCCTCATCTCCCAGTATAAAGGGCCAGAAGGCAAATCTGAGAACTAAGACTTCTTCCCTTTTCTTCCCTGTGGAATCCTCAGTGCCTCAAACAGTGTGCCTCAAACAGTGCCTGGCACCTAATGCGCATTCAGGAAACATCAGATGAATGAAGAAATGCCCAAATGAGCATGTCACTCATGGGAGGGGTGCAGGATACAGCAACCTGAGCCCTATGGGACCAGGACAGTTCAAGATCTGTCTGGTCCTGGAGATTGGATGGGGGCATCGCAGGCCTCTTCAAGAGGGCTGGCCTTCCAGACAAAACCCCCTTCCCTCTGCCCTACCCTATCCTGGCCTTGCTGCCCACTTGGTCCAACCTGGGGCTCCTGTAGCCAACCACCTGGGCCCAGAGACAGTCTCAGCCCAGCCTCAGTTTTCCCAGTTATCTACTGGGGGCATTAGCCCAATGGTAGATGGAGATATTGAGAGAAGCCAACATGGAATGCCTACAGGAGGTGTTCAGTCAGCTTACCTGTTTGCCTTCTGCCCTCCTTCTTCCTTTCTTCATCTCAAGAAGCATAAAAGAACCAGGTCAAAACACCAGGGTCAAGTTGTCCATGCCCCTGCTTCTGCACTGGCCCGGCCTGACTCCACTCCCAGGTCTGGGCCTGGTTGGACCATGCTGGGTCAGGCCCAGAGAGGTAGCCAGCCATTCAAGGGGAGAGCAGCTGGGCTGCAGGCCGGTTGGGGGAACAGCCCATAAATCAGGCCCCACTCCCACCCAGTCGCTAACAAGCGAGGCTGCCTACCCGCCTACGTGGGGTCCCTGCCTCTGGGCTCCCCCAGCAGCCTGGAACAGTCAGCCGGCCAAGGCCTCCAGAGTGCCTTGGCCTCCGCCCCCACCCGCGGCCCCCAGATAGCTAGGGGTATTTTTTTTTCCTTTTAGGAGAAGAAAAAAAAAAATAGACCTAAATGAAGAGAAACACCAACAAAGAAGGAGAGAGGCCTGCAGAGTCACGTGGGGGCAGAGACCAATTGGGCCTCCGGTGCCCCCCCCCCCAGGGCGGGGAGGAGGAGGAGGAGGAGGACGGACGGACAGCGCCAGCCTGCTGTCCGCCCGCCACCCGCTGTGGCGTGAAGGAGTTCCTGCGTGCCCACGGTCCCCACTGCCCCACCTGGGCCACCGGAGCCTCTTCCCGGACCCCCGGTGCCCACTGCCCACCCTCATCCGGCGTGAGAGCTCGCCTTCCGCTCCGTAAGTGAGGGCCTGGGCCCAGGCCTCTAATGGCCAGCCTCCCTCCTCAGTGCCTCCCTGCGGCCTGGGCCGGCCACTGCCTGCTCTGCCGAGTGAATGGTGCCCGCTGCCTGGGCATGGAAGGAAGAAGGGGCCAGGGGCTTCCCTAGACCTGCCTTCCCACCATGCTTACCCCCTCTTCTTTCCTGGGTGACTAATGGAGGGGGCTAGGCCTGTGAGGACAGGCCCTACGGGGGTCTGCCAGTGTCCTGCTGTTGATCTGTGGTCGGGTGTCCACAGGGACGTGTTGGTTGGAGTCTGATAGTCTGTGAGTATGTCCGTGTGTCTCTGGGCCCCTGGTTTCCGGTCTCTGGCTCTCCCTGCTTCTGTGTCTGTGTGTCTCTGTGGATGCCTACGAGTCTCTGTGTGATCCGTGGCTCTGTCTCCAGTGTTCATCTGTCAGTCCGGCTTCTGCGCCTGGCCCGGATCAGTGGGCAGAAGAGGGTCCTCTGTCTGCTTTCT
>PVKH010004391.1:0-23431 GCA_004027955.1 Chaetophractus vellerosus
TTGGAACAAACTCCAGATCTACATATATGCCCGTTAAACTACAGAAGAAAACACACGAATTCTGAAGCTCTACCTAGCAGACGTCAGAAATCAACAAGACAAAATGAAGCTTCTTACTACAGAGAAGCCAGTAAGGCAAGCAAGGAACAGGAAGTCAGCAGAGATAGGAATGGCCAAGTGTGCCTTATGGTAGAGATGGACAAGCTAGGTGCAAAATAGAGGATCACCAAAGAGATTGGTTGTGCCCCCCCAGCCATGATCAATTATAAATTATCTTTCTTCTTATATCTTATCATGTTTTAATTTGTATTTTAGGAGTGTTTTACAAATGGATATTACATACAAAGATTTATAAAAAATTTATAAATCAGTATGCATGTATGGAAGTTACTGAAATTTGGGTACTCATAAGAGGGGGTTAAAATGCTGGCAAAATCAGAAATAGATTTTCTATTTGGTAAACTGTATATATTAATGTTTTCAGTTTTCTATATGGAGATTATATTTTGGTTACAAAAATAAAGATAAAGTATTCAGAGTCATTTCATTTAGAACTCTGCCAAATCAGATACAGGTTAAATTGGATATAAGAGCTGTGTCACACCAGTGATTGCCAAGAGGAATCTGTCCAACCTAGCTGGCTTGTCAGGTTTCTTCTTCTCTCTCTACCTAGAGCTGTGCACACTGTTTGAGAATTAGAAAAATAATGAGCAATACTGGAAAACTGATCTGTAGCTTCTGGTCTAGCATCATGTCTCCTATCAGATGTGAACAAGATTGAGCCCACAGGTGACAATCCTGGCAAGTGGTAAACCCCATTCCTTGATAAGGTAGGGCCAGAGACACTAAGCTGACCACAGAAATATTAATCAGAAAATATATATCTCTTCAGTTTCAGAAGTTATAAGAAATATGTCTACACATAGCCTCCATTTAGATGAAAATGTATTCTAAAGGCACAAGCTGGATAGCTACGAGTGAAGAATGGCTTCTTTCTAAGATTGTTCAGGTTCAGCAACCTCTATGTCTGCAACATTAATCTTTGGCTATGAGGCCATCTCTGCTAAATAGAAATCCATGCAATACAAGACAATAATCTTAAACCTCAACAAGATTTAACATTCCACAAAAGTGTCTTTCACCTTTGCTTCTGACCCACCTATACATGGTAAATGACTTACAAGACCAAACATGTACATTGCCTTGTAATTACCTGTTGATAAGAGAAATCTGAGTGCAACAGGGTGAGTAGTCCTATGATGATTAAAAGGAAGCCCTGGGGCAGGACAGGTGACATGCCCTGCCCTATGAGTGGGAACAGTTAAAACAACCCTGGGAGTTGGTCTTAGGTGTTAGAGAAGAAGCTACAGAGTTCTACCAAGGGAAGAAAGGAAACTCAGGAGGCTGTGTCATGGGGCAGCAGAAGTGCCAGAGGCTTATCTACTCCTGGGGATAGATTTTCTCTACCAATCAGTCTGCTGAATATGCTCCCTTTAAAAAACTAATTTTCGAAAAAGTAATTGTTCATATCCTTGGCTTTATGCAATTTGAAGACAGCAAGAGTCCTTAAACAAAAACATTTTAATGGTCTTTATTAAAAAGCAAAGATGTCAGGAGAGAATTCAGCAGGTTGGTGCTATTCCACTGAGAACTAGGTCAGATATTGCCGACAAGCTGTGTGGAAACCTTCAGTGTCTGTATTTTGAAGACCGTCAATAATACCCTCACCCTTTAAAAGTCATGGTTCTTCACTCCCTAACACGTTCTTTGAGGATATCATCATTCTAATACCAAAATCACATGAAGATACCAGATAAAAATAAAATTTCAGACTAATATCCCCTATAAACGTAGATGCAAAACCATTAACAAATTGCTGGCAAACCAAATCCAAGAGCACATTAAAAGAATTATACGTCAGATCAAGCGGAATTCATCCCAAATATGCAAGGGTGGTTCTAGATAAGAAAATCAGTTAATGTAATGCACCACATTAATAGAACGAGGGGGGAAAACAACACGATCACCTCAATTGGTGCAGAGAAGGCATTTGACAAATAAAATACCTTTTACCAGTACTTCTTGATAAAAACACTTAGAGAACTAGGAGTGGAAAGAAACTTCCTCAATGTGATACAGGGAACATAGGGAGTAAAAAAGAAACAAAACCAACAGCAAATATACTAATGGTGAAAGCCTGAACATTATCCCTCAAAGATCAGGAAAAAGACAAGGTTGTACACTGCCACCATTGTTATGCAGCATTGTACTGGAAGTCCTAGCCAGAGCAATTAGCCAAGGAAAAAAAATAAAAGGCACCCAAACTGGAAAGAAAGATGTCAATCTTTTCCTACAAGTAGATGACATATAGATGTAGAAAATCCTGAAAAGTCTACAACAAAGCTACAGGGCTAATAAAGGAGTTCGGCAAACTGGTAGGGTACAAGATCGACACATGAAAAATCAGTAGTGCTTCTATTCACTACAATCAACAGTCTGAAGAGGAAATCAAGAGCAAAATTCCATTTACAATGTCAACTAAAAGAAACAACTCTCTAGAATAAATTTAACCAAAAGATATAAAGGACTTATACACAGAAAACTGCAAATCATTACTTTAAAAAATCAGAGATGTTCTAACTAAATGGGAAGACATTCCTTGTTCAAGGACAGGAAGAATAAATTTTGTTAAGATATAGATTCTATCAAAACCAGTTTACCGATTCAATGCAATCCCAATCAAAATTCCTACAGTCTTCTTTACAGAAGTGGAAAAGCCAATTATCAAATTTATATGAATAGGTAAGGAACCCTGAATGGCCAAAACCATCTTGGAAAAGAAGAACAAAGATGGAGAATATGCACTCCCCAATCTTAAAATTTATTACAAATCCACAGTAATCAAAACAGCATAGTAGAGGCACAAGGACAGACAGATAAGCCAATGGAATCAAACTGGGAGCTTAGAAATAGACCCTCACATCAATAGCCAATTGATTTTTGACAAGGCTGACAAGTCCACTCAGTGTGGAAAGAATAGTCTCTTCGATAAATCATGCTGGGAGAACCGGATCTCCATATGCAAAAGAATGAATGTGGGCCCATACCTCACACCATATACAAAAATTCAATCAAACTGGAGCAATGACCTAAATAAAAGAATCAGGACTATAAAACCAGAAGAAAACGTGGGGAAGCATATACAGGACCTTGTGTTAGGCAATGCTTTCTTAGACTTCACACCCAAAGCACAAACAAAAGAAAAAATAGATAAATGAGACCTCACCAAAATTAAAAACTTTTGTGTATCAAAGGACTTCATCAGGAAAATTAAAAGAGAACCTTCTGAATGGAAGAAAATATCTGGAAACCACATACTCCAAAAAGGTTTAACATCCAGTATGTGTACAGAAACCTTCCCAATCAACAACAACAACACAACAAAAGAACAACCCAATTTAAAAATGGACAAAAGACTTAACAGTCATTTCTCTAAGTAAGATATACAAATATCCAATAAATACTTGAAAAGATGCTTGACATCTTTAGCCATCAGGGAAAGGCAAATGAAAACCACAAAGAGATGATGTTTTACACCTATTAGAATGACCACGCTTAAAGAAATGGAAAATAACAACTGTTGGAGAGAATATGGAGAAATAGTAGCACTCATTTATTGTTGGTGGGGAATGTAAAATGTTGCAGCTGCTCTGAAAGACATTTAGTTGATTCCTCAGAAAGTTTAAGTATAGAATTACCACATGACCTTGAAATCCCACTTCTAGATATATACCCAAAATAATTGAAAGCAGGAATGCGAACAGGTATTTGCACACTGATGTTCATAGCAGCCTTATTTAAAATTGTCAAAAGATGGAAGCCATCCAAGTGTCATTATTAGTAGATGCATGGCTAAGTAAAATGTGGTATATACATACCATTCAGTGGAATATTATTCAGCCATGAAAGGGAATGCAGTTCTGATATATGTGACAACATAGATGAACCTAGAAGACATCATGCTGAGTGAAATCACCCATACACTAAAGAAAACTACTTCATGATCTCATTGATATGAAATAATTAGAATAAGCAAATTCATAGAGTCAGAAATTAGAATAGAGGTACCGGGGTGGGGTGGGGTTAATGCTTATTTGGCGCAGAATTTCTAGTTGGGGTAATGAAAAGCTTTTGGTAGTGGATGATGATGATGGTAGCACAACATTATGAACGTAATTAACACCACAGAATATGTGTTTGAGTATGATTAAAGGGAGGAATTTTAAGTTGTATACACTAAACTAAAATTTTTTTTAAAATATAGGATTGTACAACCAAAACTGTGAACTCTAACTTAAACTACAGGCTATATTTAATTGTACAATTATAATAGTATTGTTTCATCAGTTTACCAAAGGTACCACACTAATGCAAACAGTGAAAATTGGAAAACTGCATGTGTGAAGGGGATATATGGAACCCCTGTATTTTCTGCATGATTTCTCTTTAAACCTACAACTTCTCTAATTAAAACAAAACAAAACAAAAAAAAACCATGATTCTTGAGTCTACCTTCTCCTGCTCCTTAAGTTTTGTGTTTCCTAGTCTTAGAAAGAGTGGTAGCTTATATATTATGATTGCCCAGATAAACTTTCTTCAGTTTCGGGTTGAAAACACATTGTTTGAACGTCATCGTTCTTACCTCACCACCTGCCACACAATCCTCGCTTTATTGCCGCCAGCAGCCACCTCGTAGGCAGCTCTATCTTCCCCACCACATCCCGTTTTATAGACATCTGTCTCCTCTCAAGGATCTAAAATGCACGTATGACAAGCAGTACCTTCTTCTTAAATTCAAGCATGTGAAACACTGAACAAACATTTTATATATCTGGGACAAGGAAATGGGAACCAGATACTGGGAATCACATTTTATAGGATTCTCTCACACACAGAAATAGAAAGAACGAAAGACAGAGAAATGAAAAAGGAAAGAAGGAAGGGAGGGAGGGAAGGGGGAAGGCAGGGAGGGAGGAAATTAAAGACGTTTAAGCACCAAATAAACTGCATTTGGCTAACTTACTACTTTGAACAGGCTAATGATTCCTTTCCGTGACATATCTAAGAAAGAATGAATAATAAATAAGTTGGCTATTTTCAAGAAGTGTAGCATAGCTGAAGTTTCTGAGTAGTGCCTTAAATCCATAGAAATCTTCTCAAATTATATGCATCATACGTGAACAAGATTTTACTTATTCATATACATGTGAATCATGATGATCAGATAAGACTTTACAGGATTTTAACTTAAAAAAATTTAAAAAGAGAAAGAAACAGAAACCAACGCAGAGCTATATTTAAAAGACATTTCCTGTGTGGTCAGTGGAGCCACAAACCAGGCAAATTCTTTTCCCTGTAACACCGCTTTGCAATGCAGCTTTCCACACACCTTCGTCCTGGCTCTAAGCAGCTGTTCTAGACACAGCTCCTGCCTGTAACTCACATTCTTCCTCAAGGGCCAGAGCCTCACCAGTTTGCACGATCCCCCACTGTGATAAAAAATTAAATGTCTCTTCTCAAGGAAAGGCAATGATCCCCTATCTACTTTATAGTCTAATTATAAATGCCATTTGCCTCCACCACCAAGTGGTGATTGTAGATTCCACAGTAAAACTCAGTATTTCTCTAATAACTATCTGGCTGGAGGGAAAGTTTAGTGTTGTGGTCTCACTAAGAGTTCAGGCAACAATATAAATTATGAAAAACTGACACTATAGCTGAAAATAAAGACTGTTTTCCTTTTTTTTTTAAAAAAAAAGTTCATTGTTCTCCATTTATATAAATTGAAATATAAATGAATTTATATAGATGGAATTAGATTAGCAGATATGTGTGGCAGGGGATGGATAGAGGGATTGAGAAGTAACTACCAAGGGGTATTTTTTTTCTTTTTTCTTTTCTTTTGGGAGTAATGAAAATACCCTAATTCTGATTGTGGTGATAGCACAATTTTGTACTTGATTATATCAAAACCCATTGCATGTATGATTTGGATGAATTGTATGGTATATTAATATATCCCAATAAAATTGTTTTAAAAAGTCATTGTTATTGTTTTGGTATGAGGGTGTCATTATTTTTCATACACTTCCTATCCTTCACACTTTTCTCATCATATTTTCTATTATGTTTACACATATTGTGGACTTGTCTGTCACCTCTATTTATTAAAATAATCTTTAATAGACTTTATTCTTCTTAATTACCAATACTTTGCATTAGTACAACTGCAGATAAATAGTATTCATTTGAAAAAAGTTAAATCTAAATTTTGATTTTTTGGTTTGATTTTATTGCTTTCTCTTTATCCACACTTAAGAACTTCCTTTCTCATAGGTTCTATCATTTTCTTGCTGTTAGAAAAGTCCCAGACAACTTTTCACAGAGAAAAGCATCAACCTCCTTGTTTCTATGGTTCTTCTCTCCTCCTTCATTTCCTTAGTGTGGAAATGTGGCCCTTGCCATTCTCCTTCTCCACAGCTTCAGGGGTTCCATATCTCCCACTGACTTGATTTTTGACCTACTAACTCTCTGTTTCTAGGCAGAAAGTTGATATTTCATTCTTATCCATGCACTTAGCATTCCTTTAGCCTTAAACTCAAATCTCATCTGGAATTTTATAGAGCATCCTCTTGAAATAATTACCAATTCGCTATCTGACTGGACTTATCTCTAACAAGACAGCCCAAATATACATAACAGAGTGTGAGGAGAATAAAGGTAAGAGAAACTTTAGACCTATGCATGTTGCATTCAGAATTCCTGTTGAGTTGAGAATATTTTGAATGGGTTTCACAGACATGGAATGACATTAAGTATATCACTCTACCATCTCCAAACATAAATGGTCAAACTGTGGTGATTTCTCTGTGGTGATTACCCTTAATTCCAACCATGGTTTATTTCTTCTGATTTCTCTAAATTTTGAGTAACAAGTACTCTTGCACGAAGCTCATAGTAAAGAGTCAGGATAGACTAGGGACCTAAGGAGGAAGGGGCAGAAGACCTAATAAACCACACAAACATCACCCAGTAAGAGAAGCTGAGGTAAAGGCCTGCTGACTAGCATCAGCCTGCTGAGTCACACAGGCAAGTTACGAAGGGGCAGCTTACAGCACACACCCTGCAGTTTACAAGCACACACCCAATGGCTGCATTATCAGAAGGCAGCCGGCAACATCATTGCACGGCGGGAAAGAGGGAAGGGGCAGGAAGGACTCCACCTCCACCCCCCACCCACTTTCAGGTTACCTCACATCTCGTGGACAGTAACCAGAGGCCAGTCGCCACTGGTCAACATGCCCTCCAGTGCTTGTGGACAGCAGCCAGAAGCCAACCACCACTGGACAGCAACCCCTAATCCTCTAAGAGAATCAAATCACCCAATAGAGTTTCCTTGCTTTGTCTCAAATATGCCAATCAGGGCAGAGCCTGGAGTCCTGTACCCCATAAAACAGGGGACGCCAGGGCAGAACCTGCATTTCTCTCCCTTGAGAATGCCCGTCTTCATCCTGTAGGTGTACTTTCTTTATCTTGCTTTACCCCCCACCCCATTAAATTCTTTGCTTGTCTGATTAACTTGGGGCTCATCTTTGAATTTTTTCTCACAACAAAGCCCAGAATCTAGACACCAACTCCAATAAAAACAAGGAAAGGTTGGCAAAGAAATATTTAGCATGTCCTACTAAGCAATTTGCATTGATAAGATGAGCACATACTTTGAGACCAGAATGTACACTCTCTTACCCTAGCCTCACAGATTACACTGGTTAGAACTTCAGCCATACAGCTCTGTCACAACAGAAATATGCGTATTTAAAATTCAAGAAATTTCTGGCAACCAAAATGAACAGATTGCTAATTTTTTCACCTCCAAGGAATCTGCAGCATTCATATGGTATGTGAAAAAATATGGTTTTCAAAGTCATCTATTTTCTGTTCTCATTTGCTAATGTTAATGGATACAATGTTATTTGTTTATTTTGTGAGATTTGCTTCCCAACAGGGAACAGCTTTCTCACATTTCTACATTAAATTGCAGTAGCAGAACATGCAGCCCCGTTTCATACTGTGATACTAGACTGGGATAAGCACCCACTCCATCTGATCAGTGTGAACTGTCACATGTATCTGCCCTAAAAAATGTGCTATAACTAACAGAAAAATCTCATCCCAATCTCCACTCCACCTGCTGCTGAGTAGAGTTTCCCCTTCTCCAACACTATGTTTTAATCTGATGCCTGATGGCTTTATTAAAATTTTCCAAAGCCATATTGTTTCTTACTTTCCAGATCACAGTAAGTAAGGTTTGAAACTAGCACTGCTCCAAGCTTCTGTACTGTCTTACTTGCCAACTGTCTTTAGGCAAGCCACTTCATCTCTCTGAGCCTGAGTCTTCAAAAATAGGTTGTGTCTGATGATATCATCTACTTTATGACTTTATTGGGAAGGCTAAAAGTAATTTATAAAATGTTAAGTGACATAATGTGCAATTCATATAGTTAAAAAAATGTGTTATATGAGTAAGCCACATATCCAGAGAGCTCTTTGAGACCTGGTACACAAAAAGAACCTGGTAGGCCATCCCTGCCTTTGGTCAGCAAATTAAAGAGAACCAGTGAATTCTGGTTAGAATGAGCCTTGCACAATCCTGAGATGGATGCAGAGCATGGAAAACAGATTACAAAGTCAATTTATATGAATCAAAATAGGAAGCTAAGTGGTCATATGAACCATGGATTATTCATGTAGGGAATCAGCATGAGAGCCTGAGAAAGACATTAAAAAATATATATATTGAAATGGGTCTGAGAAAAATTACTTTCCAGGAGAACAGACAGTTGCAAATTGCTAGTAGTGTCTGCGATATGGAACAGCAGATTTTTTAAATTCCCAGGCTTCTGTTTTTAAAGTCAGTGTTACTTGTTTTCTTTGTCTCTTAGCTGCTAAAACAAATACCACACAATGGGTTGGCTTAAAAACAGAAATTTATTGGTTCACAGATTCAGAAGTTAGAAGCCTTGCTTCCTTCCGGACTTAGTATCTCCTGGCTGGCCACCATTCTTTGGTGTTCCTTGGCTTTGCCATAACATGGCCATGTACAAAAGGGGGTGTCTCTTCCTCTCTCTTCTGGGTCCTGTTGACTTCCAGCCCCTAGCTCCTCCCCATTGCGTTCTATCTATAAGTTCTCCAGTAATTAGAGGAGGATTCAGCCTGATTGAGATAGCCACAACTTAACTAAAAATAACCTCATCAAGAGGTCGTATTTACGATGGGTTTACGAAAATAGGAATGGGTTAAAATTAAGAACATGTTTTTCTGGGGCACATAATTCAATCCGTCATGGCCTGCCCTTTGGACCCCCAAAAGACAGGTTCTTCCCACATGCAAAATATATTCATTTCATCACAACACCAAAAAGCCTTAAGTCATTTCTGTATCAATGCTAACTACAAAGACTCATCAAAATAAAAACAAAAATAAAAATAAATAAGTATGGTACATCCTAGGGCAAAATTCCTTCTGATGGGCCTGTGAAACCTGGAAAACAAGTTACCTGTTTCAAATAAACAATGGTGGGACAGGGATAGAATAACCATTCTCATTCCACAAGGCAGAAATTGGAAGGAAAACAGGGGTCATGTTTGCCAAACCAGTCCAATAGCCAGCAGGGGAGAGTCCATTTGATTTTAAAATCTGCGAGTTATCTGTGGATCAATATTTTTCCTCCAGGCCTGCTGGAGTGGCCATACCATCTTCTCCCCGTGCTTATGCACTGGCCTTACCTTTCTGAGCATTGGAATAGTGGCCAGGCTCTCCACATTACTTTACCTAAAGACTCAATAAGTACTTAAGAAAGCATTCCTAACAGTCTTTACACAGCTTCTCAAAGACTATCCTACAAGAAAAATGGTGCCAAGAGGAATATTGCATCTTCACATTCATTTTGACTTATTCTCTGCCTCACTCCTCCTTTCCTCTTGCTTCCTGGGATTGCAGCCTTTAATAAAGTAGCAGCAGATCAAAGAATTACATTCTTATATTTTCTTTCAGGAGCCTTATCAGGTTTTAAGTTTCGCTTACTACTAAAGAGACGGTGGGTATTAGGGAAGGGGTTCGGTTCTTCTAGGACAACTCTAGACTGTTACAACCTGCCGATGTGGAACAGTTAGGCAGGAAGTTAGAGCAGGTTAGGGTTCACCTGATTTACCTTAGAACTAGGGTGTTGGAGAAGTTTGGGATGCTATAAAGTACCTTTTTTCTTTTATATATTTTCTCCTCACTATGCCTGGAATAAGACTTTTATCCAAAATCTATTGTAAATGTCTTCTTTGACCTTTAATAGTAGTAGCCACAGTGATTCTTCTAAGAAGAGGCTTCAGATATTTAATTAGATCTACATCATTCAGGAAAAGAGTTTTGGGGGTGAAATCTGAAAACAGCTTCTTCCTGTAAGTCTATTCTATTATCTCTTCTGGTTCTGAAATTTTAAAGTAATTTTTAAAATGTATGAGTGACTTGAAACTCTATCATCATCATCAGGGAGAGAAATTAGCTCATATGCTCTAAAAACAGCAAATCTCAACATGGAAAATTCTTTACATTCTAGGTTCTTTTGTCTCATGGGTATGAGGCTGTTATTAAATAGAGACTTTGTATCTGTCCATCTTTAAGTGGGCAAATAACCCCACAATGATTTAAGTGGCAAAGAGTAACCACTAAGCTCATCACAGATGATCCAAAATCTGGTAAGTAGAATACGGTAGACTGCTAAGATATTTAAACCAAAAGTCTATCATTGCCATAAGTTTCTGATTTTATTCTTCTGCTTATTATCAAGGAAATTTTTACAGACAAGCTTGTAGCCTAACAGTGCTTCAGCTTTAAACCTGTTGAAATTATCTACACCTAATCAGCAAATTCTAACCTACCCACACAGGAAGTAAAGGGACATAGTGTAAATTGTCACATATCCCATTTTCCAAGGCATTTATGAATGTTGAACATTCTGTCATTCTACTACATAAGTGAGACCAGATGTCTCTGGAAAGTTCTGCCCAATGATTTTCAGTGGGATAAAAAAACTTTACACGTATCTTGTTGCTTTTTGCTTGTCAAAGGAGGACTAAAATTCCAGGATGGGTTAAAGGGTAAGCAGAAGGAAGAAATCCTCTGACCTAATTTTTGAGTGGTAGCTGTTTCTTTCTCCCTCCTCCTCCAAGTTGGTGTGACTGTCAGCCACTCACTTATTCTCCACCACTTTCTTAGGTAGGATAAAAACAGCTGTTGGGAGGAAATGTAGCTTTTCCTTTCTGCTTATTTCAGATAAATATGTCTCCATTTGTTAATTTTATCATATTACTGAGACATTGGCACACATTTTCTTCACAGCTCTCATTAACTAACTGTGGTCCTAGCAATATGCGGTAATATTTTTCTAATTACACTCACTGAAAAATATCAAAAATCTCATCTTCATATGGCCATTCCAAACAATGCAACATACCCATGCTATTTCTTAAAAAAAAAAAAAAAAAAAAAAAAAGCCACTTGAGAGAGAAAATTTGAGATCTCTCATCTTCTTGGTATGGCAGGCTTACTGGGGCAACCATTGCTTGTGGCACAGGCACAAAAGGGTATAGATTTAATATGCTGTGTGTCTCTATAGCTACATGACGAATTCTTTCTACCTAATTGCCTATTGTGGCTGCTTTAAGTAATACTCTCCTCTAGCTGCTTTAAATTGCGTTTATTAAATCTATGCTTTGGTTTTTCAAATATCTTGAAAGCTTGGTCTATTCGTTAAAATAAAATTCAATTATAAGTAGTCCAATCTCTACAATATCATGGTATGTCTTGAATTCACAGACATGAGACGCTTTTTTATTTGTTTTGAAGCATTAACCTTTGCAAATATAACTCATTTCACCACTATAAATTCTGCCTTTTAAATACTTCTTTGGGGATTTTACTTCACTAGCCTTGGTTACCTCTTCTATTTATTTACCCTCAGCTCGAGTTTTGTTTGTGTGTATTCATGCATTTCAAGCATTCACTTGTATTTATTTTAATAAATGATTACACAGTAGGGAGCTGAGGAGTCTCCCACAAGCACTGTAATCCCCCATAAACAATAGTATCAAAATATCTGGTATGATTCTTTTACAACTTTGACAGGCGTTCGATGCAATTTACTTAGAGCAGCATAGGCTAGTAGAACACCAGAAGATGAGTGTGTAGAGATTATCCTCTTTTGTTTTTTATACCTAGTTGGCAACTGGATACATTGAGTCAAATATTTTTTAAATATAAAGTGTTACATCTAACTTTGTTAATCACGCCCTTGGCTTTGTTCATTTCAGTGGAACTCAATCACAATTTAGTACAGTACATGGGAAAATATTTCCTGACTTTCTAATAAAGACTCTAAACCAAACTGATTAATAAATCAAGAATTTAAAAGGCTTAAAAGCAAATGGAAATAAAACAAATCACATGTAAGAAATATCAATTGTGCCAAGATAAAGGAAGCTTATAAATGGAACACTGGTAACAAGACAAGAAATAATAACCAGAAATTACTAGAAACCACAGAAATATGTTCTCATTTTAAACCATTAAAAGATACTATTGGTTAAAAAGAGGATCAAACCTAGTTAATATAATATGCTATTAAGGTCAATGAAGGGGCCGGCTCGATAGCCCAGTGGATAGGGCGCCGGCATACCACATGGGAGGCCCTGGGTTCGGTTCCCGGGGACCTCTCCTAGCTGGCAGACCGCCTTGAGAATGGCAAGCCGCCATGGGCGGGCCAGAGCCACCGTGGGCAGGGCAAAAAGCTGCCACGGACAGGGCAAAAGCAGCCATGGGCAGGGCAGGTCGCCCGCGAATGGAGCGCAGCCAGCCACCCACGAACTGAAATCCGGCCATGAATGGAAGCAGAAGCCGCCCACAAGCGGGGAAAGCCATGCCTGCGCAGTGACCAATCTCGGCGCGTCACCGCAGCGGGGGGGAAGGGGAGATATGTAATAAAATAAATAAATCTTAAAAAAAAAAAAAAGGTCAATGAACATAAAATATGTACTAAGTGTGTTTTTCCTTATAAGAACTGTGAGGTACGTATATCAATGATGTAATAAATTCATTGTCAGGTATGAAGAAGAACGTGCCACTTTCTCATTTCGGGTTTTTACTGAAACCAATGTCTAAGTACCACATTTTGTTTATCCATTCATTTGCTGTTGGACTCTTTGGCTGTTTCTCTGTTTTGGTTATTGTGAATAATGCTGCTATGAACACTGGCATACCACTATGTATTTGAGACCCTGTTTTCATTTTCTTTGGGTATATACCTAGGATGGGAATTCCTGGGTCACATGGTAATTCTATATCTAACTTTTTCAGGAACTGCCATGTTGCTTTCCACAGTGGCTTCAATATTTTACATTCTTACCAACAATGCACTAGAGTTCCAATTTTTCCACGTCTTCTACTACACTTACTATTTTCTGTTTTTAAAACAATATACATCATTGTGAGTATTAAATTATATCTCATTGTAGTTTTGATTTTCATTTCCCTAATGGCTAATGATGTTGAGCATCTTTGCATATCCTTATTTGGCATTTGTTTTCCTCCTTGACAAAATGTCTAAGTCTTTTGCTCATTTTTATTTGGGTTGTTTAATAGACCTTATTTTGAGAACAGGTTTAGATTTACAGAAAAATTGAGCAGAAAGTACAGAGGGTTCCCATATACCCCTCATCTCCTTACACACTCTTTTATTAACATCTTGCATTAGTGTGCTACATTTATTATAATTAATGAACCAATATTGAGACATTATTATTAACTAAAGTCTATGTATTACTTTAGGGTTCAGTCTTTATGTTGTACATTTCTATGGGTTTTGACAAATGTGTAATGTCATTTATCCACCATTGCAGCATCATACAGAATAGTTTCAGCTCCTTAAAAATCCCCTGTGCTTTGCCTATTAATCCCTTCTTTCCTCTCCTGAACCCTTGGAAACAACTAATCTTTTTACTCTGTCCATAGTTTGGCCTATTCCAGAGTGTTAAATAGTTGGAATCATATAGTATGAGCCCTCCAGATTGGCTTCTTACACTTAGCAATATGCTTTCAATGTCTTCATGTCTTTTCATTGCTTAGTAGCTCATTTCTTTTATCACTAAATGATATTCCATTGAATTAATGGCTGCAATTTGTTTATCCACACTACTATTGAAAGACATCTCACTTGCTACCAGTTTTTTGCAATTATGAATAAAGTTGCTGTAAACAATGCTGTGCCGAAATTTGTGTGGACATAAGTTTCTAACTCATTTGAGTAATTACCTGGAAGTGTGATTACTAGATTGTGTTGTAAGCCTATACTTAGCATTGTAAGAAAATATTAAAGTGTTTCCGAAGTCCCTATACCATTTTGCATTCCCACCAGCAATCAATAAAAGTCACTGTTGCTCAAAATCTTTGCCAGCATTTGGTGTTGTCAATATTTTGGATTTTATTCATTGTTAGTATGTAGTGGAATCCCATTGTTGTTTTACTTTGTAGTTTCCTAAAAATTTAATGATGTTGAACATCTTTTTTTCCCATTTAATACATTTAATTGGACACCAACTATGAGCCAGGCACTATCCTAGATGAACACCTTTTAATATGTTTTTGCCATCTGTATATATTTCTTTGGTGAGGTGTCTGTTCAGATCTTTTTGCTCATTTTTAATTAGGTTGTTTGTTTTTTTTTATTGTTGAGTTAAGAATTCTTTGTATATTTTGGATATAAGTCCTTTATCAGAGATGTGTTTTGTAAATTTTTTTCCATGTCTGTGGCTTATCTTTTCATTTGCTTAACAATGTCTTTCACAGAGCAGAAGTTTTAAATTTTAATGAAGTCCAGTTTATTGCCTTTCCTTATATGGATCATGCCTTTTGTTGTAACTAAAAAGTCATCAACAAACCAAAGTCACCTAGATTTTCTCCTGTGTTTTCTTCTAGAAGCTTCATGGTTTTGCACTTTTCATTTAGGTCTTTGATCCACTTTGAGTTGAATTTTGTGAAAGGTGTTAGGTCTGTGTATAGATTTACGTTTTTCCACATGGATATCCAGTTGCTCCAGCATCATTGGTTGAAGATAATATCCTTTCTCCATTGAAATGTCATTGCTCCTTTGTCAAAGGTCAATTGATTATATTTGGGTGAATCTGTTTCTGGGTCCTCTATTTGGTTCTACTGATCTTTTTGTCTTGAGGGTTTTGGCTTTTGAGTAAGTCTTAAGGTCAGGTAGTGTCAGCCCTCTGAATTTACTCTTCTTCAGTATCATGTTGGCTATTCTTGGTGTTTCACTTTTACATCTAAAATTTAGAATTAGTTTGTCAGTATCCACAAAATACCTTGCTTGAATTTTTAATGGGATTGCGTTGAATCTATAGATCAAATTGGGAAAAACTTATATCTTAAAGCTTTTGAGTCTATGTTTACATGAATATGACATATTTCTCCATTTTTTCAGATTTTCTTTGATTCTTTTCATTAGAGTTTCATAAGGTTTCCTCACATAGATGCAGACATATTTTGTTAGATTTATACCTAAGTATTTCATTATACCCCATAAAATATAGTATATTTAAGGTTTTTTTCCCCTGCCTTTTAAAATAATGTTTTAAAATTTTAGAAGTTTTCAGTTTACAAAAAAATTGAGCAGAAAGCCCAGAGAGTGCCCATATACCCCACAACGAGTTCCCCTAGTATCAACATTTTACATAGTATGGTATATTTGTCACAATTGATGAACCAATGCTGATAGAGTATTATTAAACTAAATTCCATGCTTTATTCCAATTTCCTTAGTTTATACCTAAGTCTTTGTCTTCTCCAGGATCCCATCCCATTCCATTTAGTTGTTATATTTCCTTAGGCAACTCTTGACTGTAACAGTTTCTCAGAATTTCCTTGTCTTTGATGATCTTGGCAGTGCTGAGGAAAACTGGTTTTTGGTTTTATAGACTTTCCCTCAATTCTTTCCTCCTAGTTTTTTAAAAATAGAAATTGATCCATTGATCTTAGTAAATAATAATTGTCACATAGCATCTAATAAGAAGCAAGTGAATGAATGAATAAATAAATGAAAAGCTGGATATTTCATTCATGTGTAGAAAGTAATATAACAATATTAAACAAGAAATAATTCTTTTGTCTTTATTTAATATCACATTGGCACTACATTCTTCCAGTGTTACAAAACACAAACTGGAAAACTTGGTTATATCTTTATCTTTCTGAGTCAAATTGAACAATATTTTACAGAGACTAATTTAGAAGTTTAAGGAGAAAAGAATATATCATTGTAATGCACTTGATGGTGGTACAAATGGAAGTGTGGGAATGTAAAAAACGTTTAAAAAATACTGAGTGATCCTCACATCACTACATTCATATCATCTTATTTTCCGACTTAATCAGAGAAGAGAACGCAAATATGGATGAAGGAAGAGTGAAAAAATACACTGAATGACCGAATATTCAGTATCCATTGGATTCAGGAAAGAATTGAAATTAGATCATTCTGCCTATAGGGCAACAATGTGTTGGAATCAAATTATGGTAAATATAACCTTTCCCCAACCTTATTCAAGGTAGTAACTGAAAATTCTCTTTTTAATATGTAATTTCATCATGCAATTACTTCAGAGGAGAAAAAAAAAAAAAAGATACCCAATACAACCTTGACAGGCAAGGCAATCTTTTAAAGCAGCCTTTATTCTTTAGGAAAATAAAGTTCTACTAGAAACGATTTCAGATTAAATACAACACTAAATTCTCTGACAAAGATATGAACTATTGCAAATGCAGATTAGCAATATATTGACTAATAAATTCCTAAGTCAAAAATATAATAGCTAATTACAGAACATTTGGTTGCATCAGTATTATTTCATTATGAGCTCAGCTAGTAATAAAAAAAAATAGACTTTTCCTCAAAGAACTACCTCTCAGTTTTTGTGACTTACTCCAAATATTAAATTTTTCAAAAAGGGAATTTGTTATCTCATCATTTTTCCAGGCTGATATTTATTACTATAATTTAGCAAACTGGTAATTATCAATCATTAAATGTCCTTTTTTGCAATTTAGTTTCGGAAAAACAATTGAAATTTCCCTTAATTTTTCTCAGTAGACCACAAGATAACATCCTTTTAATTGCAGGGATTGGAATGTCTGATACTTCCGTTTTTAGTACAACATATTGATTTTGCAGTCGTTATTCCATTTTGCTCTTTTCTAGAGATGGTTCCTTCACTGCAACTCTATTTCAGATAAATTAAGGACCATCTATTCTGATTCATCCAACAAACATTATGGAATATATCCTCTTTCTGCCAGGATAAAGAGCGGTTACTAGAGATATATAGAGGAAGGCAGACTCTCTCCTAACCTCTCACCTGCTGACAGCCTGGCACATAGGTAGAGATCATTTGAATCATAGAAAACAGCGCTGCCTGTGTCACTCTGCATATGAGGATTTTTCACTAATGGATACAGCTGACCCCACCTAATATACATGCCAAAAAAAAGGACACAAAATCAGTACTCATTATTAATATGAGTAAGCTTTGTTGGTTTGGCTACAATTAACTAATTGTTTCAATAAAATAAAAATGGAATAACATGAACCACAATAATATATAAAGGGAAAATTAAGACTTCAGATGGTTGATTTCCTGGCAAACTGAATTTTTACCTATCCAAGGAAATGAAAGAGGGGCTCATCATTCAATTAGAACTCAGAAAAATCAGTAAATGGTCATGATTCCAGCTGTGCAAGGGGTGTTTCCTAAAGGCAGCAATATGAACTAAGTGGCTTTATGATTGGAAATAATTAGCAGTGAAGTACTGAAGCATCTTCTCCCCACTCTCAAGTGGCCTGTGTGAAGTCAGGTCTAGTAATTCAGGAAAGCAGTGGGAAACTCCTCCAGGTCAGAGCCAACCTAAAATGAAGTTCATGATTAAATGAAATCTGAGACTTAAAAGATCAAGAAAGAGTAAAAGGAAAGGACAAGCAACACAGTTACAGATAGGAGTGTGTTTTAAAGCCAGTAGTTCGAGGTTGGTGTGGGAAGAAGGGTAGGGTACTAATTGAGACCATAACGTGGTTCAGAGTGTATGATGAAAAAGATGATTTACAGGATAGGAAAGGCAGAGTGGTTGTTATCCAATATATAAGGCCAAGAAGATTATTTTGTTATTCAGTATTTCCAGGGAGGGAAATATGCCCATTCACACACAAACACTTTAAAGCCAATTATTTAAGCTGATAAAGCAATTAACAAAAATGTAAAATGTAACACTGTCTAAACCCCTGGTCTTTAAGCACTGAAAAATCTACCATGCAAGTGACAAAATGTTTTCAGTTCTGCCATGGATCCAGGAGCCAAGGTGACTCAAAATGGCAGCAGATTTACTCAAGGTTTTGCAATTCTGCATCTCTAGGCTTTCTGATTTCATCTCTAATTTTCTTTGTTTTTAGAAGGAAACAATAACAAAACTCACGTGGTGAAAAGCAGATGAAAAATGATCAATAGAGCACGCAACCAAAAGTAAGGGATTGGGGATGGGAAGGAGAGCAAAAATGAGAAAGCTCAGTGTGACAGTTTGAGAATATTTATGAAATCCAAAAGAGAAAGATAGTGTTCGTAAACTAATCTATTCCTCCGGGTATGATCCCCTTTGATTATATTAAATTCAGTAAGGGGCTTTTGATTAAGTTTACTTGATAAAGTCAATTAAGGGCTTCTGACTGGGCTATGTCAGTAAGGTGTAACTCAGGTTGAGTCTCCGCCCTCTTGGTGGACATACTGGAAGAGAGAGAGAGCTTGTCAATTTTGATCCTGGGGCCCCAGGGAGAGATGGGCCATTCGCCTGATAGGTTGCAGCTGAGAGAAGGCCCAGAGCAACAAGCCCAATGCCAGCCTACAGCTGAGATTGGAAAGAATCTGGGCCCATATAGCCTTAAGAGGTAAAGGAAGCCCAGGAAGGAGAGATCAGGCAGAGATCAGCAAGCATCTTGCTTCAACAGGTGGCAACTGACTTTGGTGAGAAAGCAACTATGAGTTGGAGTTTGTAAGGTTTTTGGGGTAACTGTAAGCTTTTACCCCAAATAAATACCCTTTACAAAAGCCAACAGATTTCTGGTAATTTGCATCGGCACCTCTTTGGCAGGCTAATATGGTCAGCGATTCCGCTCTCTCCAGGGAGTAAAGTGAATTTATATTTACATAGCCTTAGTTTTAAATCCTAGATTTACCACTTAACTTTGAGTAAGTGACTGACTTCTACAAGTTTTCTGTTTCCTCACATGAAAACTTGACTAGCATTACTTAACTGATCATATTGTTATGATAATTAAACAAAGCAATGTACAGGAAAATTCTTTGCATTTATACCAAATATGCGATAGACATTTAATTTATGTGTCTGTCCTTCACTGTCTTTTCACATTTTCCCCATAGTTGAGAAATTACAGTGTATTTTCCAAACAATTTTTGCATATTTTTGGACAAAAATATGTCTGAATGTTTTGTATGTTTTCTTTCCTCTTATATAGCTTTCTGCGACTACCTTTTAATCTTTCCAGTGTCAGCATCATATGTATCAATGTACTTTGCTATAACACACTGATTTTTTAATCACTTTACTAAATGGAACTAAGAGTCTATGCTATTGATTTCTTTGAAGTATTTTTTAAAATGTTTTTGTTAATGGATTTATTTCAAATGACATATACCTTTAATAGTATTTATATTTAAGGTTGTGCCTTCCTTTACTCCAAATAAAATATATTCCCCAAAATTACATTCTTCAAGAGAAGAACCTCTTCTTGAACAAGAAGGATCCATTCTCCAGAATATGGATCATCAAAAACTTATTAATATGAGAGGGAAGGGGGCAAAATAGTGGCAGAGTAAGGAGCTCCAAGAGCCTGCTCTTTATACAGGGCAGTTAGTGCTATCTAAATCACCTATTTGGGGAACCCAGGAGACCAGAAACTCATCCTGCAACATCTTTGGAAGAATGGAAGGAGGAGACTGCCCACCTGCAGTAAGATTTATGAGTAGAGCACTCCACGCAGTAGAGACCAGTGCCCTTCCCCTGCTAGCTGGTGTTGGAAGTTCCATTTCCCTAAGATGGGGGAGGAAGAGATGATCAGGCACAATTTCAGCTACTGATTAGTACATTCAGCTGGCTAAAGTCCATTCCTAAGAACAGCTAAATTTTGAGCCTGTCCAAGTCAGAAAGTGGCTAATAAATACCATTTTAACTCCACCCATGGCATGAAGGGAAGTGGGGCTGATTGAAAATCATAGTAAAAGCAGGGATCGGATTTTTTTCCACCCAGGTCAGATTGTAGCCCTAGCCTAGGTTCCAGTCCCACTTCCAGGAAAGAGGAGGCTGGGAGGATCTGCACCAGCCTCTCTGGGAGACTGTAGTCACTTTTGGCTCACACAAAATAGATTATTGGACAGATCTGTGACTCCACCCCTATCTTTGATAGGACAGAAGGGGAGTGGGGTTTCCCCATCCTCTCCAGGTAACTGCAGTGTTTTCAGCCCACATGGACTAGAGAGTTGGGCACCCCTATGGTTCCATCCTTGAACCCAACAGGGCAGAAAGAGCACTGCTTCCTAATCCTCTCTGGACAATTGCAGCTGCTTTCTGCCTGCATGAACTAGATTATTGGACACATCTGTGCTCCATCACTGCCCCTGACAGAGCAGGAGGAGGGACAGTGCTTGCCCACCCTCTCTGGGCTACTGCAGTCAATTTTTAATCTCACGGCTTAGTTTGCTGCCCACACTTGAGGCACTATCCCCACCCAAGGCAGAGGATGAAGGTGTGTGGAGATTCATAACTCTCTCTGGGCAACCCCAGATGGTCTTGGCCTGCATGGATTGGATTACTGCACAGGGCTGTATTTCTATTCCTACCCATTGCAGGGAAGAAAGGTGGGAAAGCTTCATTGGTTCTTGGGCAATGTAGCCAGCTTCAGCCTCCATGGCTTACAGTATCAACCATATCCTCAGCACCTATTCTGTAACCAGCAAGGGAGAAAGAGCAAGAAACAGATGAAAAAGAGCTGAAAAAATTCAGATTGGCCAAACATGAGTCACTATAAAGTTTCAAATTAATTTGAACTAAGTAACAAAGAGGAGCTGTAGCACAAAACCAATCAAATAGAAATTCTTACATTAAAGAGAGAAAAGATACATTTAGTAAATCAGATGCTGAGACACCAACAAAAAATTATAATCCATACTAAGAAACAGGAAGATATGGTCTAGTCAAAGGAACAAACTAAGCCTCCAGATGACATAAAGGTGTTGAGACAACTAATCATAGATGTTTGAACAAATCTCCTTAATAAATTCAATGTGATGGCTAAATAGATTGACATCAAGGAGACACTGGGGGAGCACAAAGAAGAATTTGAAAGCATACATAGAAAAATAGCAGATTTTATGGAACTGAAAGGCACAATAAATGATGTAAAAACTACACTAGAGGCATATAACAGCAGATTTGAAGAGGTAGAAGAAAGGATCAGTGAGCTTGAAGACAAGGCCTCTGAAAGTGAACATACAAAAGAACAGATAAAGAAAAGAATGGAAAAAACTTGAACAGTTTCTCAAGGAACTAAATGATGGGGAAAAGCTGTGCAAACATACATGTCATGGGTACCCCAGAAGGAGAAGAGAAGGGAAAATGGGCAGAAGGAATATTTGAGGAAGTAATTCAATTTCCCAACCCTGTTGAAGGACATAGATATTCGTGTCCAAGAAGTACAACATAATCCCATACAAATAAACCTGAATAGACCTACCCTGAGACACATGCTAATCATAATGTCAAAGACCAAAGATAGAGAGAATTCTGAAAGCAGCAAAAGAAAATAGATTCATCATTTACTAGGGATGCCAAATATGATAAGTGTGATTTCTCCTTAGAGATCATGGATGCAAGAATACAGTGGTATGATATATTTAAGACAGGGAAAGAGAAAAACTGCCAGTCAATAATCTCATGTCTAGCAAGAATTTCTTTCATAAATGAGGGTGAGTTTAGAATATCCACTGATAAACAGAAACTACAAGAGTTTTTAACTAAGAGACTGGCTTTGCAGGTTATACAAAGTTAGTGCTACAGGCTGAAAAGAAAAGACAGGTGAATGAGGCTTGGAAGACAGTCTAGAAATGATTATATCACTAAAATCACTAAAAGTGTAAAAAGAGTGGTGAAAACAAAGATGACAGATAAAACCCAAATATCAAAATAGGTGATGTAAGAACTGCCTATATAGTAATAACATTGAATGTTAATGGATTAAACTCCCCAATCAAAAGACTGACAGAATAGATAAGAAAACACAAGCCATTTATATGCTGTCTACAGGAGGCTCACTTTAGACCCAAGAATACAAATATGTTGAATGTGAAAGGCTGGGGAATAAAAAGCTGGAGTAGCTGTACTTATTTTGGATGATATAGACTTTAAAAGGAGCGATGCTATTAGAGACAAAGAAAGTCATTATATACTAATAAAAGGGGTAATTCACCAGGAAGAAATAACAATAATAAATGTATGTGCAACTAATCAGTATGCCCCAAATTATGTGAGGCAAGCACTGAAAAAACTGAAGGGAGAAATAGATGTTTCTACAATACTATTTGGAGACTTGAATACACCACTGGCATCATTGGATAGATTATCTGGGCAGAGGATCAATAAAGAAACGAGGCCTTGAATAATATGATACATGAACTAAACCTAATAAAGAATACACCCCAAAACAGCAGGATACACATTTTTCTCAAGTGCTCATGGATCTTCTCCAGGATAGACGTTATGTTTGGTCACAAAGATCTCAATAAATTTTAAAAGATCAAGATTATATAAAGCACATTCTCTCATCATAATGGAATAAAGGTGGAATTCAACAAGAGGCAGAAAAAGTGAAAATTCACAAATTTATGGAGATTAAACAACACTCTTAAACAGTGGGTCAAAGAAGAAATTGCAAGAGAAATCAATAAGTATCTCAAGATGAATGAAAATGAGAACACAACATATCAGAACCTAGGGGATACAGTAAAAGCAGTACTGACACTGAAATTTATAGCATTCAATGCTTACTTTTAAAAGGAAGAAAGAGTGAGTGATGTGGCTCAAGTGGTTGAGTGCCTGCTTCCCATATGGGAGGTCCCAGGTTTGGTTCTTGGTGCCTCCTAAAACCAAAAAAAAAAAAAAAAAAAAAAAAAAAAAAAAAAAAAAAAAAAAAAAAAAAAAAAAAAAA
>PVKH010004392.1:0-23441 GCA_004027955.1 Chaetophractus vellerosus
ACCATGAGATTCTCTGCGCTGCGTCTCTCCACAAGGCCAGCTGTAGGCCATCCGGCGATCGGCTCACTCCAACATCAGAACTGCTTCTCAAATCTCCTCCAAAGCTCTGCTCTCAATCTGCTTCTCTCCATTTGCTTTTCTACTTGAGACCACGTCCACCAAGGGGAAGGGCTCAACGTCTTACTGACCTGGCAGTTAACGCCCTACTCACAACTCAATCATGCCCAGATGAACAGACCAGCTTACAAACATAATCTAATCTATATTTTTGGAATTCATAATTAAATCAAACTCAAACCATTACAGAGGGGTACAGAATATATAGTCTAGCGGGAGGGGGAATGGTTAGTAAAGACCAGTAGTGGTTTAGGATTGGTTCCTGCGCTTCCTAGGGGAGGTGGCCAATGAGTCAGATAGAGCCTTTTGGCACAGGTGGGCTTTTTTTGCAGGCTACCCTGACTTATGTGAAGGAGGTCAGCTTGTAGTTTAAGCAGCTGCTATTTTCAGCACCGGGGCCATGTTGTGTCACCAGCATGGCTGTAGGCAGGATGATGGAAAACTGCGGCAAGCGTCCCCAACATCTCCTCTTTTTCTTTTTATTTAGAATGGGGAGGAGAGAAGCTCAAATAAGCATTCTCCTGGCATTACCCAGCTGGGGGAATTAGAGGCCTCATTCCCCTAGTTGTTAGTGGCTCAGTTTTTTAGGGAGGGGATATTTGCTGAGCGAACCCCTATGCTAATGAGGCATGCTTCTCAAGGAGCTCAAAAATGGCCTTTATTGTTTTAGCCCTCCTTTGCAGTGCTTTGCCTCGCACCCAGCAGTACCAATCTTGGTCTAGGCCATTAGCATATTTTTGAGTTATATGCGGTTCCCATAGGAGGGGGTCTTTATATTTCACAGTCCAAATGGCCCAACTTCATGCCTTGATTGGCGAGGTGTAGCTGGTGATAATGCACCTGGAGGGGTTTGCTTAAGGCTGTGTTGAGATACGACAGCATGGTTTATGATTGGGGGTGCAGGTGTGGCCATGTGATTTGGCTGAACAAACCTTATCGCCCCTGGGTTGGTTCTGGGTGGGGCCTGGGGCCAGCCCCATTGGGAGTTTCCCTGATGCCTAGGCTTTAGGGGTTGGCCGTTTATATCTGTTAAAGAGTGACACTCAGATGCCCAGTGGAATCCCTTTTTACATCAGGGGCAGGCAGATGGCAGTAGCGCCGGTCTGTTGACTGCGGATAAAGTGGGTTTGGCTTGTGGTATAGGACAGTTTTTTGAAAAATGGCCAGGTTGTTTACAGTTATAACACATAGGAGATTTTTGTTGTACTGTGAAATTTTGCAGAGCGGCGCCAATAGCTATTCCTAATGTTTGAGTGGGCCCGATGCTGGAACAGAGTTTTATATAATTATTGAGATCAGTATTACGAAATGGGTGAATGGCGGCTTGGCAGGCCGCATTAGCATTTTCAAAGGCTAAATGCTTGATAAAATCACTTTCTTTTTCGCTAGCCCCAAATAGACGCTCAGCCATGTTTTGCAGGTGACTAAGAAAGTCGCTGTATGGTTCATCGGGTCCCTGTCTAAGTTTAGCTAAAGAGGAGGTTGCGGTGCCCTTTTGCGGAAGCTTTTTCCATGCCCTAAGTGCGGCTGTTTGCACCTGTGCAAGGAGGCCGGGGAGGGAACTGAGCTTGCTTATCATTTTGATGGTAGGGGCTCTGACCTAAAAATTTGTTTAATGTCCATTTTTTAGAAGCGGTTTTGCGAGCATTGTGGGTGGCATATTTTTTACAATGGTCTTCATAATCTGATTTCCATAATAGGAAATCGCTGCCGGACAAGGCGGCTCTGGCTAGGTGTGACCAATCATTAGGGATAAGTTCTTTTTCACTGAGGATTTCTAGTAAGGTGAGTATGAAAGGGGCGATAGTGCCATAATCATTCACTGCCTTCTTTAATCTTTCTAAATGTTTCAAGCTGAGCTTTTTATATTTGGCTATAGGGGTGGTACCATCTCCTCCCGGCTCGTCCTTGCTTGAGTTATGGGGCTCTGACTTATTTTCTTCCTCACTGTCACTGCCAGAGTCACCATTTTGGGAATTGGCAACATTTTGAGAATTAGTGGGAGAAGTCTAAGCCTGACTACAGGTGACCGGGAAGGGATAAGTGTGGTGAGAACAATGAGGATGTGACGGAGGAGCATTCTCGGGGAGTGTGAGGGCCGCAATGCTTTGGGTTGCTGACCAGAGGTCAGCGAGTAAATCGGCGGCCCGCAGGCTCTCCTGATTGAAGGCTTCCTTACAATTATCGGCGTGTGGCCGGAGACTTTCCGTGGCCTCTTCTAAAGCATGGAACTGAGGCAGGGACGTGACCAGGTAGAATTGAGGGCATGACGGTTGTGGACGGGCAGGTACGTAAGGAGGTGGCCAAAACAGAGGAAGGGAGTTATCTTCCTGCTCAATGTGGCCAATTGCGGTGATTGGTCTGCTCCTCATTGGGTCCTCATTTAGGGGTTCTGTAGACACGCCGATAGGAGGCTCTGCAGCCACTTCGGACATGTCGACAATTACTGAATTACTTTTTGAAGCAGGACGAGAGTGCTCTTTTAGAACCTCTTCCCCTTCTTTACAAAGTTTTTGAATGTCTGGGGCGTGGGAGTGGACTTTTAGTATTTCATTAATGAGATTCCAATAGGTGAAAGCAGTGACTGGGACCTTCCCAGAACCGAAGGTTCAGTAGTAGTCCTTTAGACAGTCTCCTACCCTCTGCCAAACCCTATGATCTATAGTACCTTCCTGGGGAAACCAAGGGCAAGTTTTTAACAAAAATTCAAAAAAGTGTGCAAGATCCTTTTTCTTAACTCTACTCCCTCGTGCCTTGAGCAATTGCTTTACTTGACTAATATACAATTCATGTTGGGAAGTTACTTGTCCCATGCTCTACCGACTGAGCTAGCCGATGGGGGGTGGGGTGCTTACCTTTTTCCTCTTTTCTGTTCTGTCTTTTCTGTTCTGTCTTTTCTATTCTGTCTTTCCTTTCACCGACTCTTGTTGACTGCTACAGGGACGCGGCTCGCGAGCGAGTTATTCGCGGGGTCCCGGGGAGGGTGAGTGTGGCGCGCTCCCTCCTTTGAGTGCGGCGTTCTATTCCTCACATGGCAGAAGAGCCCCACGTTGGGTGCCAGTTGTCCCGACCCATGGGACGATCAACCGGGGCTCTGCTCCTGTGGGAAAAGAATGGTACGGGACAAGAGACATGAAGGATGGCAGCAAGAAAAGATTCTGATCAAACTGCAAACGTTTATTTGAGGGGTACAGAATATATAGTCTAGCGGGAGGGGGAATGGTTAGTAAAGACCGGTAGCAGTTTAGGATTGGTTCCTGTGCTTGCTAGGGGAGGTGGCCAATGAGTCAGCTAGAGCCTTTTGGCACAGGCAGGCTTTTTTTGCGGGCTACCCTGACTTCCGTGAAGGAGGTCAGCTTGTAGTTTAAGCGGTTGCTGATTTCAGCACCGGGGCCGTGTTGTGTCGCCAGCATGGCTATAGGCAGGATGGCGGAAAACTGCGGCAAGCATCCCCAACACTCACCACTATCCTTCAAGGATGTCCCAGAAAAAGGCTGCAGTGCCACAGCTGTCCACTTTCGAGTGGTACCTACATATCGTGCAGAACCATCTGTAAACATGGCCCGAGTTTTCTCATCCTCAGTCAACTGATTGTAAGGGACTCCCCAAGAGGCCAAAGCTGTGGGCTTGGAAAGAGAGGTAGCATGGCAGGGGTGCTGACCATGGGCATTTGGGTTACTTCCTCATGTAACTTACTTGTGCCTTCAGGACCTGCTCGAGCCCTATCTCGTATATACCACTTCCACTTTATTATGGAGTGCGGCTGTGCATGCTCAACTTTATAGTTTGGTGGGTCAGACAATACACAGCTCATGATAGGCAACTCAGGTCCCATGGTAACTTGATGACCCATGGTTAAGTGTTCAGTTGCTACTAAGGCCCAGTAGCAAGCCAAAAGATGCTTCTCAAAAGGGGAATAGTTATCTGCAGAGGAAGGCAAGGCTTTGCTCCAAAATCCTAAGTGTCTGCATTGTGATTCCCACATAGGGGCCTGCCAAAGGCTCCAGACAGCATCTCTATTTGCCACTGAAACTTCCAGCACCATTGGATCTGCTGGATCATGGGGTGCAAGTGGTAGTGCAGCTTGCACAGTGGCCTGGACCTGTCATAATACCTCCTCTTGTTCCAGTCCCCAATCAAAACTAGTAGCTTTTCTGGTCACTCAGGAAATGGGCTGTAGTAGCACACACAATGAGGAATGTGTTGTCTCCAAAACCCAAAGAGGCCAATTAAGCATGTCTCTTTTTTGGTCGTAGGAGGGGTCAGGAGTAACAGCTTATCTTTAACTTTGAAAGGGATGACTTGACAGGCCCCAGACCACTGGACACCTAGAAATTTCACTGAGGTGGGAGGACCCTGTATTTTTGTTGGATTTACCTCCCATCCTCTCTCACACAAATGCCTTACCAGTAAATCTAGAGTCTTTGCTACTTCTTGCTCAGTAGGTCCTATCAACATTATATCATCAATATAATGGATGAGTGTGATGTCTTGTGGGAGGGAGAGGCAATCAATGACCCTGCAGACAATATTATAACATAGGGCTGGAGAGTTGATATACCCCTGATGCACAGAGTGAAGGTATACTGCTGGCATTTCCAGCTGAAAGCAAACTGTTTCTGGTGGTCCTTACCAATGGAAATGGAGAAAAAACCATTTGCCAGATCAACAGCTGCATACCAGGTACCAGGGGAAGTGTTGATTTGCTCAAGCAATGATACCACATCTGGGACAGCAGCTGCAATTGGAGTCACCACCTGGTTAAGTTTATGATAATCTACTGTCATCCTCCAAGATCCATCTGTTTTCTGCACTGGACAAATAGGAGAGAAGAATGGAATCACCACCCCTGCATCCTTCAAATCCTTGATGGTGGCAGTAGTCTCTACAATCCCTCAATGAATCCAGTATTGCCTTTGATTTACTATTTTGTAGGTAGGGGCAGTTCTAGGGGTTTACCTTGGCCTTTCCAACTATAATAGCCCTCACTCCACAAATCAGGGATCCCATGTGGGGATTCTGCCAGTTACTGAGTATATCTATTCCAATTATGCATTCTGTAACTGGGCAAATAACCACAGAATGGGTCCAGGGAACTACTGGACACACTGTGAGACAGACCTGGGCTAAAACTCCATCAATCACCTGACCTCCATAAGCCCCAACCCTGACTGATGGACCACAGTGATGTTTTGGGTCTCCTGGAATTAATGTGACTTCTGAGCCAGTGTCTAATAATCCCCAAAATGTCCCCAATGTACAGTTACTCTGGCAAAAGGCCATAGGTCTCCCTGGGGAAAGGTGGGAGGAAGATTAATAATATAAATTTTTGGCAGTTTAACAGGATCCTTCCCCAAGGGGACCCAGCCTGCTCCTCTTTCAAGGGGCTCTGGGTCTGTAAACTGTCTCAAGTCTGGGAATTGATTAAGGGGCTGTGATTCCCTACATCTGTAATTTGAGTCAGGGTTTTGTTCACTCGGCCTACCAATCTTCTGTTTATACAGATCCAGAAGAAATTTAGTAGGTTGCCCATCTATTTCACTTCTAGGTACCCCATAATCTATTAGCCACCTCCATAACTCCATGGGACTCAGACTATTCTGTGTATGTTTTGAATCTGTCTTTCATTTTGGTAGCCATGCCAACCTTGCCTTTGGCAATTCACTGCTGATACTTGACTTTTACCGGCCCGAGATCTGATTATCCCCATAATGTTTAAGGATTCCAATTCCATTACAGCCCTTTCTATAGTAATATCTGGACTGCAGAGAAGAGCAACCACAGAGTTCTTCAGAGAAGATGAGGTTACCCTGACAAATTTATTCCTCACAGTCCTGGTTAATGGTGTGTCCTCTGGACATTCCTGTGTAGGGTGGGCTGGACTCAAATGGTAAATCCATTCTAACATTCCAATCTCTCTAAGCCTTTGAATTCCCTCATCTACAGTATACCATGGTAAATTGGGCATTTCAATATCACCCATGCTAGGCCATCGTTTGGTCCTTGTTTCAGTCAGCCACACAAACAAACTGTTAAAGCCCTTTCTAACACCTCGAGCTACAATGTTGAATCCAGAATTTCTGCTTAGTGGGCCCATATCAATAAACTCAGCCTGATCCAACTTTATATTCCTTCCACCATTATCCCATACACTTAGCTTTCATTCCCACACATAGTCCCCTGATTTCTGTATATATAAGTTAGAAAAATCATGCAGTTCTTTTAGAGTATAATGTACTTCCTCATGGGTCTCACTTTGTATTTCACCTTTGGGGGCTTGTTGTGATTTTAGTCTAGTAATAGGTCTGAAAGACAAGTGGGATGGAGGGGGTGGATAAGGAGAAGGATTAGAGATGTCTTGCAGGCTACTGACCTCAGGGCATTCCTTTGCATTTTCTTCATGTGAGACAGGGTTAATCTCTTCAGGCAGGTGTTGAAAGGGAGACTCCTCAGGGCACTGTGGAACCTGGGCAGTGCATACTGGAGTTTGGCTGGTACCTGCCCCCTGGCTGGGAGGAGGTTCCGACTCTCTGTGGCATGCAATAGGCCACACTGTGCAGGCTTCAGTTTGGCTGGCACCCATCTCAGAGCTGAAAGGATGTCCAGACTCCCTGGGGCAGGCTGGAGGCTCAATGATACAAGGTTGACAAGGTGTGGTCTCCATAGAGCATGTTATCCCAGGTTTATCTGGTAAAGTCTCAGCAGAATTTAGAGTCCCAATGTCCCCACCAATATCATCATCATCCCATATGTCTTCATCCCAATCCTCCTCGGGGTTCCACTCCTTTCCAATCAACCCCCTCACTTTAATTGGAGAAACCCTGTGATGTTGATATTTTAGTTTGCTCTGTAGTCTGACACTTGTACAATGAGCATCTGGGTTTTATTCTCAGATATCTCAAATTTTGGCTACAGGAGTAAAGATTTTCTTTCAATGCACACGTAGAAACTTTCATATCATTCATACGGCATTTAAGCTCTAAATTTGAAGACTTTAGCTCATCCCGTTCTTTTTAACTGTATCCAGAATATGTAGGAGGAGCCAGCCAACATCATTCTTCTTTTTTATGCCACAAAATTCTATTAAGCTATTAAAAACACTGTCACCCAGATCCTTGCTTCTTATAAGCAGGGTAGTAGGGGAATCCAGTGAGGCTATATTGATTATCTCTATTGCCAGCTCACACCATGGACTCTTTGCAACCTCTTCTTTATTGGAAAGGGAGTCATTAGTACCGTTGAGTCCAATTAGAGTAGAGAACCACCTCAGATATCCCATGTTTAAGACTCTGTTCTTCAAGAACCACTCCCAGTACCAGCTGTTTTAGTCAGGGTTCTCTTGGGAAACAGAATCAACAGGTGATATCTTTTAAAAATATAAGATTTTATAAGAGTCTCTCATGTGACTGTGGGGATACACAAGTTTAGGTTCTGCAGGCAGGCTGTAAGCCAGGGGCTCCAATGAAAGACTAATGAAGGGTCCTTCGTGAGTTTCTGGGAGAAGTTTTGCTGTGAAACTACAAGCTGGGAAATTCCCTCTGAATGTTGAAATTAGTTCCCTTTTATGGCAGCAAACTGAATGGATAAAAGCATCATCCATTCTTGATCCAATTTCCGTGATTGATGCAGATGTAATCAGCCATCCATGCAGTAAACTCACTGGTGATTGAAGTCCATAAATGCTCTTGTATTACAATTAGCCCAGTGCTTGCTGGACCTAATACCTGGACACAATTACCTGGCCGAGTTGACACATTAGCCTAATCATCACAAAGAGAGAAAGAAAAGAATGGGAAAAAGTTAAGCCGTGTCTCAGGGAACAAAATGACAGCAAGAGACATGCAAACATATGTATCATGGGTGCCCCAGATGGGGAAGACAATAGAAAGGGCCAGATGGATTATTTGAGCAAATAATGGTATAAAATGTCCCATCCATTTTGAAGGACATAGATATGCTTTCCAAGAAACACAATGTACTCCCCTCAAATAAATCTGAATAGACTTTCTCTGAGAGACATCTTAATCACAATGTTTAATTTCAAAGATAAAGCAAGAATCCTGAAAGTAGCAAGAGAAAAGAGATTCATCACATGCAAGGGATTACCAATAAGTTTAAATTCTTATTTTGTATCAGAAACTATAGAACAAATAATGCAGTTCTATGATATATTTTAGATACTGAAAGAGAAACATTGCCAGCCAAGAATCTTATATCTGGTAATATTGGCCTTCAGAAATGAGGGCTAGTTTAGAATATTCACAAATAAACCAAAACTAAGAACATTTCTAACCAAGATACCATCATTGTAGGAAACATTAAAGGGATTGATGCAGCCTGAAAGAAAACAAAGGGGAGAGAAGCTTAGAAGTGAGTCTTGAAATTAAGATTATATCCGTTAATATAAATCAAAGTGTAAAAGTAGTGGTGAAAATGAGATATGACAGATAAAACCTAAAATTCAAAATAGGTGAAGTAAGACTGCTATTACAATAATAACTTTGGATGTTAATGGATTAACCTCCCAAGTCCAAAGACACAGACTGGTGGAGTGGATAACAAAATATGAGCTATCTCTTCACTGCCTGCAAGACACTCATCTTAGAAACAAGGATACAAGCAGATTGAAAGTGAAAGGCTGGAAAAACATATTACTCTCATTTAATAATGAAAAGAAAATAAGCTGGACTAGATACACTTATAGTAGGTGAAATTCACTTTAAATATAAAGCTCTTATTAGAGACAAGAAAGAACATTATATATTAACAAAGTGGCAATTCATCAGAAAGAAATAACAATAGACTACGTGTATGCATGTAACCAATATCCCGAATTACATGAGGAAAACTGTGATAAAACTGAAGGGAGAAATTGATGTGACTACAATAATACTTGGAGATTTCAATACACAACTCTCATCATTAGATAGAATATCTGTGAAGAGGTTCTATAAAGAAACTGAGACCTTACATAATATGATATAAAAGAAAACCTAATAGACATATGCAGAAAACTGGACTTCAAAACCAGAGAATATACATCCTTCTCAGGTGCTCATGGATCCTACTCCAGGACAGGACATGTGTTTGCTAATGAGAGAGATCTCAGTAAATTTTAAAAGATTGAAATTATGAAAAGCACTTTCTCTGATCATAATGAAATAAAGTTGGAAATCAACAGTCTGGAAAAGGAAAAGCTCACAAATATATTGAGATTAAACAACACATTCTTAAATAATTAGTGGCTCAAAGAAGAAGTTGCAAGAGAAATCAATAAATATCTAGAGATGAATGAAAACAGGAATGAAACATATCAGAACCTATGGGATGCATTGGAGGTACTTCTGAGATAGACATTTACAGCCTTCAATGCTTACATTAAAAAAGAAAAAAAGAGCTTAAATCAATGATATAATTGCACTGCTGGAGGAACTTAAGGAACAGCAAGTATTCTTAAAACAAACAGAAGGAATGAAATAGCAAAGACCAAAGTAGAAATAAAGGAAATTGAGAAAGAAAATATTAGAGAGAATTAACAAAATTAAAATTTGGTTCTTCGAGAAGATGAAAAAAATTGACAAACCCTTAACAAGACTGAAAAAAATGGAGAAGAAGCAAATAAATAAAATTATAAATGAAAATGTGGACACTACTACTTACCCACAAAAATAAAAGATTGTAAGAAGATACAATGAACACCCAAAAGCCAAGAAACTAAACAATATAGATGAATTTGAAAAATTCCTAGCAATATACTAACAACTTACACTGATCCTAGAATTCAAGAGCACAAAAAACCACTCACAATTAAAAAGGTTGAAATGTTCATTAACTGACTCCCCAAAATGAAAAGCCCAGCACCAGATTGATTAATACATGAATTCTACCAAGCATTCAAAGATGATTTAAAACTAAAAATACTCAAACTTTTCCAAAAAATCGAACAGAAACAACACTACTAAATTCATTCTACAAAGCCAATATCACCCTCATCCTAAAGCCAGATAAAGATATTACAAAAAAGAGAAAATTAAAGACCCATTTCACTAATGAATATATATACAAAAATCCTCAACAAAATACTTATTGATTGAATTCAACAATAAAAAGATTTATTCATCATATTCAAGTGCATTTTATACCCGGCATGCAAGGGTCATTCAACAGAAGAAAATCAATTAGTTTAATAATTCCCATTAATAAATCAAAAAAAGAAAAATCACATGATCATCTTGATTGATGCAGAAAAGGCATTTGATGAAATAGAGCATCCTTTCTTGATAAAAATTCTCCAAAATTTAGGAATTGAAGGATACATTCTCAATATGATAAAGTGTCAATATGAAAACCCACAGCTTGCATTGTATTAATGATAAAAGCCTGAAAGAATTCTTGCTGAGATCAAGAGCAAAGGAATAAGACAATGATGCCCACTACCAACACTGTTGTTCCATATAGTGCTACAGGTTATAACAAAAGCAATCAGGCAAAATAAATAAATAGAAGTCATCCAAATTGGAAAGGAAGAACTTAAAATTTTCTATTTAGAGATGATATAATCCTACACTTTGAAAATCCATAAAAATCTACAATAAAGCTAATAAGTTATAAACAATCTCATAAGAGTGGCAGCATACAAGATTAATATTAAAAATTTGGTAGCATTTCTATAAACTAGTAGTGACAATCTGAGAAGGAATTCAGGAAATATTTCATTTACAATAACAACTATAAGAATCAAATGCTTAGGAATAAACTTAACTAAGTGTAATGGTTTGACAGTTTTATTTAATTATGAATTCCAAAAATATAAATTGGATTATGCTTGTAAAATGATCTGTTCATCTGGGCATGATTAAGCTTTGATTAGGGTGTTAACTGACACATCAGTGGGATGTTGAGCCCCACCCCTCGGTGGGCATAGTCTCAAGTATAAAGGCTAGGCAGCAGATTTGAGTTGCAGAGATTTGGAGAAGCAGATTTGAGAAGCAGTTCTGATGTTGGAGTGAGCTGTTCACCCAATAGTCTACAGCTGGCCTTGTGGAGAGATGCAAAGCATAGAGAGCCTCGTGGTCTAGAGCTGAACTTGTGGAGAAAACAGAAGCTAAGCCTGGAGAGAAATGCAGCCCCGGGAACAGAGAAACCCAGAAGCCTGAACCCTCCAGACATCGGCAGCTGTCTTGCTCCAACACGTGGACTTTGGTGAGGGAAGAAATGTATGCTTTGTGGCCTGGTAACTGTAAGCGTCTACCCCAAATAAATACCCTTTATAAAGACCGACCAATCTTTGGTGTACTTCAAAAGGCACACCTATGGCTGACTAAAACGCTAAGCATGTAAAAAAAACTTGTTTCTGAAAACTACAAGGCATTTCTAAAAGAAAGCAAAGGAGACCAAAATAAATGGAAGAACACTTCATGTTCATGGATTGCAAGACTAAATATTGTTCAGATGTAAATTCTACCCAAATTGATATCCAGATAGAAAGCAATCCCCCAAAATTCCAGCAGCATTTTTTAAAGAAATGTAAATCCAAATTTTCCAATATATTTGGAAGGGTAAATGCCCCTGAATAGCCAAAAATGACTTAGAAAGGAATAAAAAATTTGGAGGACTCTCACTTCAGGATTTTAAATCATATCACATGGCTGTAGAATAAAAATAGCATGGTACTGACATGAAGATAGACATAAAGAAAAATGGAACTGAACTGATGCTTCAGAAACAGACACTCAGATCTACAGTCAAGTGATTTTTTACTAGGATTTCAAGTAAAACCAGCTGGGCCAGTACGGTTTATTCAACAAATTGTTCTGGGAAAATTGGATATCCATATCCAAAGGAAAGCAACAAGATCTCTATCTCATACCTTATGTAAAAATTAATTCAAAACAGATCAAAGACCTATCTATAAAAACTGGAAACACAAAACTCCTGGAACAAAATGTAGGGAAACAATTTCAGTACCTGGTAGTAGGTGGTGGGTTCCTAAACCTTATATTCAAAGCACACGCAAAAAAAGAAAAAATTGTGTAAATTCGACCTCCCCAAATTTAAACAGTTTTTTATTCAATGGACTTCATCACTAAATTGAAAGAAGGCACCACAATGGGAGAAAAGATTTGGAAACAACATATCCAATAAATATTTGGTTTCCACACAAAATAAAGAGATCATACAAGTCAACAATAAATGAGCAAACAATCAATTAAAAATGGGAAAAGTCTTAAATAGGCATTTCTCTAAAGAAAAAATACAATTGGCAAAAAATCAGGTAAATAAATGTTCACTATAACAAGCAATTAAGGAAATGCAAATCAAAACTACAATGAAGGTTCTAGGAAGGTGGCATCAAAGTAGGAAGGATTAGCTCAACTCTCAAAAAAAAAACAACAACAGATAAAGGGCCCAAAGCTGTCTGAGGTACTTTCTATGGGAAACAGCAGACCAGGACAGTGCTACAGAACTCCAAGGTGGTGGAGAAACAGTGACACAAGAACCCAAACAATAAACATGAGTTACCAAAAGCCAGCAGTGACTGGGAAGAGATCTTTTCCCCCACCTGAAGACATTAAGCCATGGTAAAACCACTGGCTTACTGCAGACAACTGAGAGGGGATCAGACATCTTCCTCCCTATCAGTTGTTTCAAGGGAAAATGGAAGGGGAGTCAGGTGGCTTCTCTTCTTTGAATTTGGCCAAAAGAGCCCATTTTGAATCTTAACTCTGACCAGAACAAAACACAAGAAAGCAGAGACTGGAGCACCACCATGGAAGTATGCATGGCTGAGCACAATCTGCTGTCTTGTCTGGAAATTGCATGGACAAAAACTCCTTTTTCATCTTTCAGTATCCTAACTCCTGGGAGAAAATCTACACACCATTAGTGAATCTCTGGAAAGATTTTGATAAGTTAAGCTGGGAAATTTTTAACACTTGTAATCAGTTGAACCAAATATCAAAGAAGAGCTTTGAAAAAAAAATGGGGAAAAGAGAGAAAATGGCCATTAGAGTAAATTCACAAAAATATCCAGATGCCTAGACATCAGTAAAAAGTTAAAAGCCATACAGGGAAATAGGAAGAGATTGCCCAGCCAAAGGAACAAACCAAATATAATGAAGAGATACAGGATATAAGAAAATTAATCAATGATAATCACACAACTCTTCGAAATCAATTGAGATAATTGAAAGTAAATATGACTAGAGATAAAGGATATTACAGAAACACTAGGTGACCATAAAGTACAATTTCAAAGACTACAAAAAAAATAACACACCTTATGAGATTGAAAGACATGTTAGATGATATTAAAAATAAATTAGAGGCACATGAGAGCAGATTTGAATTGCTTTAAGGCAGAATTACTGATTTCAAAGACAAAACTTCTGAATTGGAAAAGACAGGAGAACACAAAAAATGGAACAGGGCCTAAGAGAATTGAATGACAGCACAAAATACTCAAATATATGCATTATTGGTGTCCCAGACAAGAAGAAAATGGAAAAGAATATTTGAAGAAGTAATGACCAAAAACTTCAAAACCCTTATGAAAGACAAAAATACCAATATCCAAGAAGGAGAATTCAACTCAAACAAGGTAAATCTGAATAGACCTACCAGGAGACACCTACTATTCAGAATGAAAAATATCACAGAGATAAAGAGAGGATACTGAAAGCAACAATAGAAAAGCAACACATCTCATACAAGGGAACCTCGATAAGATTAGGTGCCGAACTCTCATAAGAACCAATGGAGGTGAGAAAACTATGGTATGGTATATTTAAAGTACTGAAAAAGGGGCCAGTCATATAGCCCAGTGGATAGGTCACTGGTATACCACAAGGGAGGCCCTGGGTTCGGTTCCTGGGGACCTCTCCTAGTGGGCAGACCGCCTTGAGAAAGGCAAGCCACCTTGGGCAGGCCAGAGCCGCTGTGGGCAGGGCAAAAAGCTGCCATGGACAGGGCAAAGCCACCATGGGCAGGGCAGGTCACCTGTGAATGAAGAGCAGCCAGCCACCCGCGAACTGAAGCAAAGCTGGCCGTGAATGGAAGCAGAAGCTGCCCACAAGCGGGGAAAAGCCGTGCCTGTGCAGTGACCAGCCTCGGCACGTCGCCGCAATGGGAGGGAAGGGAGATATGTAATAAAATAAAATAAATCTTAAAAAATAAATAAATAAATAAAGTACTGAAAAAGAAAAGCTGCCAGCCAAGAATTCTGTATCCCTCAAAACTATCCTTCAAAAATGAGGGAGATTAAAAGTCTTCACAGGAAAAGCAAAAACTGATGTAATATACTATCAAAGACCAGAATTACAAGAGATAATAAATGGAGTGCTGTAGCCCAAGAGGATATTCCAAGGGTGAGAGACTTAGAAAAGAGTACAAAATTAAGATTTTAGGAAGGGAATGTTAAACATTAAAGAGAAAGACAATAATACTTTAAGAAAAAGAAAGCCAAAGGAAAAATGGATGAAGGAAGTAATATCTTTACAGCAAAAACATTGAATGTAAACGGCTTGAATACCCCAATCCAAAGACATAGGTGGATAGAATAGATTAAAAAAAATAACCATCTATATGTTGTTTACCAAAGACTCACTTCAGACATAAGGACACAAACAGATTAAAAGTGAAAGGTTGGGAAATGATATTTATGTAAATAGTAACCAAAAAAAGAGCTGGAGTAGTGATACTAATATCAGAAAAATAAATTTTAAATGCAAAACTGTTATAAGGTAATAAAAATAAAGACAAAAAAACTGTTATAAGGGATAAAGAGAGTCATTATATTTAATAAAAGGGGCAATGCACCAAGAAAAGTATGTATACAAAATATATATGCACCTAACCTGAGGCACACACTGTCAAAACTGAAGGGAGAAACAGATGTCTCTACAATAGTAGTTGGAGACTTCAGTACACCACTCTCAGTATTGGTTAGAACATCTGAGCAGGGGATAAATAAACAGAGAGCTTGAATAATATGATAAAAGAACTAGACCTGACATCTATAGAGCATTGCGCACCCAAACAGCAGGCTGTATATAATTTTCAGGTCCTCACAGAACATTCTGCAAGATAGAAGATACATTGGGTCACAAGGCAAGTCTCAATAAATTTAAAAAGCTTGAAATTAAACAAAACACTTTCTCTGATCACAACAGAATAAAGCTGGGAATCAATAATGGAAGGAAAAAAGAAAATACATATATATATATATATGGAGATTAAAGAAACATACTCATAAATAATCAGCCTGTTGAAGAAGAAATTGTAAGAGGATTCAGCAAATATCTTGATATGAATGAAAATGAGAACACAACATATCAAAACCAATGGGACACCACAAAGGCAGTGCTGAGAAGGAAATTTATAGTCCACAATGCTTACATTAAAAATAACAAAGAGCTAAACTTTATGATCTAACTACAAACTTGGAAGAACAAAAAAAAAGAACAGCAAACTAATCCCAAACCAAGCTGAAGGAAAGACATAATAAAGATCAGAACAGAAATAAATGAAATTGAGAACAACAAGAAAAACCAATAGAAAGAATCAACAAAACCAAAAGATGTTATTTTGAGAAAATCAACAAAACCAACAAACCCTTAGGTAGACTGACAATGAAAATAAGAGAGAAGACTCCAATACTACATCAGAAATGAGAGGGGAGACATTACCACTGACCCCAGAGAAATAAGAGAGATCATAAAAAGATATTACGAACAACTGTATGTCAAAAAACTGTACAATTAGATGACAGGGACAAATTCCTAGAAATACATGAACCACCTACACTGACCCTAGAAGAAGACTATAACAAACCAACCACAAGTGAAGATATTGAAACAGCTATCAAAAACTTCCCAAAGATGAAAAACATGGGACCAGATAGCTTCACAGGTGAATTCTTCCAATCATTCAATGACGATCTAATACCAATCTTTTCAAACACTTCCAAAAATTTGAAAAGAAAAGAACACTACCAAAATCATTTTATGATGCCAACATCACACTAAGAAAACCAGGTAAAGAAACTAAAAATAAAGAAAATTACAGACTGTAATGGTTTGAGTTTTATGTAATTATGAATTCCAAAAATATAAATTGGATTATGCTTGTAAACTCATCTGTTCATCTGGGCCTGATTGGTTTATGATAAGGGCATTAACTGGGCCACATCAGGAGGGCATTGGGCTCCACCCCTTGGTGGGTGTGGTCTCAAGTATAAAGGCCAGGCAGCAGATTTGAGTTGCAGAGATTTGGAGAAGCAGATTTGGAGAAGCAGATTTGAGAAGCAGTTCTGATGTTGGAGTGAGCCAATCACCAGATAGTCTACAGCTGGCCTTGTGGAGAGACACACCGCAGAGAGTCTCATGGTCTACAGCTGAACTTGTGGAAGAAACAGAAGCTAAGCCCAGAGAGAAATGCAGTCCCAGCAGGAGAGAAATCCAAAAGCCTGAGCCCTTGCAGACATTGGCAGCCATCTTGCTCCAACATGTGGACTTTGGTATGAGAAGAAACTCAAGCTTTGTGGCCTGGTAACTGTGTCTACCCCAAATAAATACCCTTTATAAAGACTGACCAATTTTGGTATATTTTCCAAAGCACGCCTGTGGCTGACCAAAACACAGACCAATATCGCTAATGAGTATACATGCAAAAAATCTTCAATGAAATACTTGCAAAGAGAATCCAAAAGCACATTGAAAGAATTATACAATGCTTTACAATGTATGTAATTTTCACCTCATTTAAAAACATTTTAAGGAGTTAAACTGTTCAACAGAAAAAAAAAGAAAAAAAAAAGAATTATACACCTCTATCAATTGGGTTTCATTCCAGGTATGCAAGCCGAGTTCAACAAAAGAAAATCAATTAGTGTAATATATCACATTGATAAATTGAAGAAGAAAAATCACATTATCCTCTTTATTGATGCTGAAAAAATTTTGACTTAATACAGCACCATTTCTACATAAAAACAAAAATATTGGCTTAGAAGGAAGATTTCTCAATGTAGTAAAGTGCATAAATGAAAATACTACAGCTAGCATTATACTCAAAGGTCAAGGATTGAAAGCCTTCCCGCTGAGATCAAGAATAAGATAAGGATGTAGTGTCACCATTGTTATTCAATATTGTGCTGTAAGTTCTAGCTAGAAAAATTAGGCTAAAGAAATAATAGGCTACCAAATAGGAAAGAAAGAAGAAAAACACACAATTTGCTGATAATATGATCCCATACATAGAAAATCCTGAAAAATAAACAACAAATCTCCTAGAACTATTAGACAATTTCAGCAAATTGATAGGATACAAGATTAATACCCAAAATTCAATAGCATTTCATTCACTACAGTTTGTGCCTTCTGAGGAGGAAATCAGAAAAAGTTTCCAACTAAAAAATCAAATATTTAGGTATAAACTTGACCAAGGACAAAAAGGACCTGTATTAGAAAGCTACAAACCATTGCTATCACAAACATAATAACAGCTATGTAGAGAAGGGAGAAACAGATTGAGAGTTGATGAGTTTTGTTTGTTTGCTTTTTGTTATTATTATTTTTTTGAGATTTATTTTTATTTATTATACATCCCCCACTTTTTCATGTTCTTGCTGTGTTCATTTTTTCTCTGTGTTCCTCTGTGTCTGCTTGTTTCCCCCTGCTGGGGCAACCTGCCAAGTCAGCTCACTGGTGCAGCAGCCTGCCTGCTTGTGGGGGCTCGCCCTTGCTCATGGGGTATAGCCTTTGCCCATGGGGGCTTGCCCTTTTGCCCACCCACATTGGCTTGCCTTCTTGGGGTGGATCACCCATTCGAGGAGGCCAGGGGGACCAAACTGGGGGCCTCCCATGTGGTAAACCAGTGCCCTACCAACTGGGCTATACAGCCGGCCTATTATTATATTATTATAATAATGAAAGTGCTCTAAAATGATTGAACTGATGAGTACACAACTATGTGATGATACTGAATACCATGATTGTACATTTTGGATATATTTATGCTTTATTTATATACATATCAATAAAATTTAGTTGTTAAAAAGCTACAATGAGATATCTCATGTTCCATTGACTGACCATTATTTTAAAAAAACAGAAAACAAGTGTTGGAGAGGATGCAGAGATTTTGGAACAATCCTTCACTTTTTGTGGGAATGTAAAATGGTACAGCTTCCTTGAAAGATATTTTGGCAGTCCTTCAGGAAGCTAAATATAGAGCTAGAGCTGCCAAATGACCCAGAAATTCCTCTACTAGGAATATACCCCGAAGAACTGAAAATAGTGTTGCAAACAGACCTTTGCACACTGAAGTTCATGGCATTGTTATCCACAGTTGCCAAAAAGATGGAAAAACCCAAGTGTCCATCAACTGGTGAATGGATAAACAAAATGTGGTTTATACATATGATGGAATACTATGCTGCTGTAAGAAGAAATGAAATTGGGACACATGTGTTAACATGGGTGAACCTTGAGGACATTATGCTGTGTGAAATGTCAGACAAAAAAGGACAAATATTGTATGGTTTCTCTAATATTTATAAAGTATGAAGAATAAACACAGAGATTTAAAAATTAGCACATATGATACTAGGAGATAGGATGAAGGCTGAGAAGGTGTAGTGATGATTAATGTTTGTAGAATTTTAAATTAGATGAACAGTAAAAGTGTGGAAATGGATAGAGTTGATGGTAACACTTTATAATGAGTATAACTAACATGTTTTTTTATTAATGGGATTGTGGCAGAAAGGAGTAGCCAAGGAATGTAAATGCCAATTGAAGGAAGCTACAGAATAATCTAGGGACTGAATAACATAGTGATCCCTCAATATATAAAAATATTCTTCTATGGTCTTGAACAAATATATGTCTTTATTACAAGGTGATAAGAATATGGTGATGTGTGGAAAATTATAATTAATGTAAATTCTGGACCATAGTTAATAGCAGTATTGTAATATTCTTGCATCATTGTAAAAGAAGATACTATATCAATACTAAGGCTCAATAATAAGGGGTACTGTATATATTTTTTTCTTTTGGATTAAGGAAAACATTCAAAAATTTATTGAGGCAATGACTGCACAGCTCTTTGGTGAAAGGGAAAGTCACTGAGTGTACAATTTGGATAGAGTGTAAAATGCATGGGACTGTATAACACAATAAACTGTGTGGTTCAAGATGTACTTAGGTTGTAGTTCTCTTTGAGAAAGGCTAGGAGGAAGATTAACAGCATAAATTTTTGTCAATTTGACAACTCCCTTCCAAAAGGGGGAATACCTCCCCCCCATTCAAGATTCTCTGCATCTGTAAAATGTCTCAAGTGTGAAAATTGATTAAGGTGTTGTGACTCTACATTTCTGCAATTCCAATAATGATGGAATTGCATAATTGCAATCATTGCATCATTGATGTTGGAGTGAGCCTATCGACAGATAGTCTACAGCTGGCCTTGTGGAGAGACGCAACGCAGAGAGTCTCATGGTCTACAGCTGAACTTGTGGTGGAAGCAGAAGCTAAGCCCAGAGAGAAATGCAGCCCCGGGAACAGAGGAACCCAAAGGCCTGAGCCCTTGCAGATGTTGGCAGCCATCTTTCTCCAACACGTGGACTCTGGTTAGGGAAGAACTGTATGCTTTGTGGCCTGGTAACTGTAAGCTACTACCCCAAATAAATACCCTTTATAAAGACCAACCAATCTTTGGTATATTTCAAAAGGCACACCTGTGGCTGACCAAAAGAGTTGTATATTTATGAAAATCAAATAAAAAATTAAAGATCCTCACTGGAAGATATGGGAGTCCTCAGGGACTATTAGCATATTCCACTCTGCAATTGGATTCTGTGGCTAGAACATACCCAGCTCTCTAAAGGCAGTAGCTGCTGCTGTCAAATTAGTAGTGGTGTCAGCTGATTTGGTCTAAGGGCTCACTTTGTGATTAAAAGAGCCACATACTCCCAGTTTATAATCTCAGGAAATACCTAGCATGCATCAGCTCAAGGGTGACCTTTTATGAAATCCTATTTCTCTCTCCTTCAAATATCTAAATTCTCGACAATAATACTTTAAATTCAGTACTGTGTTGCCCCTGCCTGAAGAAGATTTGCCTCAAGATTGTGAGATTGTATTTTCTCTGTTATAATCACTAGGTCCAGACTTAGCAAAACACACACACACACACACACACACTCAAACAACACCTTGATTAACATAGACTTGATATTATTTGTAGATCATTTAGCTAAACCTGGAAATTGTAAATCAGAATTGAAGATGGAGTTATCTAGGAAAGACTTGTGGAAAGTCTTACTGTCTGATGGCTTGGACCCCTGCTTCCTACATGATAAACCAACAAAGTTTTTGAGAGATCTGTATGAACAAAACCATTTTTCACTTGGACTAAAAAGGAAATGGAAAGGAGACATTGAAGGAGAAACAGCTTTAAGGAGAAAACCATGGAAGCTGAGATCTGAAATCAAGACATCGCCTTGGGCCAAGGGACAAACCCCACCCATGTGTCCAGAGAGGGTGAGTTTGCCTGGGAGGTTGAAGATTGTGGATATCCCCACCTGATGTTCTGGGAGAGTTTTGCCACCCCAGGGTACGGGGAAGGTGAGCACATTCCTCAAAGATTAGGGTGGTTAAGGTCAGCACTCCATAAGTCTGAGAGGGCTGTTCCTGTCCCCCATGGATTAGGGAAGGCCAGGTGGTCAACTAGTTGCTCTGAAAAGTTTGGGCATGTGTGCCAGAAGTTAGGGAAGGCCAGGTGGCCAACTCATTGCTCTGAGATAGTTGAGCCTGTATGCCAATGTTTAGGGGGAATGTTGTCTTCACCCCACTGTACTAGGGGTACTAAGGCTCTAAACCAAAGATTGGGTAAGGTGGGGCAATCACACCATCCCACTTGGAGGATGAGGTCTGAAGCTTGGTCGACATCCAGGTCAACACCTAGATGCTTGATGAGGGTGGAACCAAGAAACTGGCTGTTGGGAAAGCCTGTGGAGAGGGTGGGTTCCCATGTGGCCTCAAGGAGAAGAATCCATCATCTTGAAAATGACTCTCAGACTTTGAAATGGAGTAGAGTTTGCCCTGCAGTTTTGCTGAAATGTAGAGAATCCATGGCTTATGTTTAACATCTCAATTTTCTCCTTATGTTAATTTAAATGCATATATTTTGCCTTTCCTTTTGTGTTTTGGAAGCAGTTAAATTGTTTTGTAAGTTTCAGAGTTCTCCATCTAGAAAGAATTTTGCCTGAAGACAAACTGTATTTCTTTGAACTGATTTTGATATGATTTTGTACTCTCAATTGTTACTAATTTAAGGTTTTTTGAATATTGTAATGTATTTTTGGAATTCAGGGGGTGGAGTGTAATGGTTTCAGAGTTTTATTTAATCGTGAATTCCAAAAATATAAATTGGATTATTCTTGTAAACTAATCTGTTCATCTGGGCATGATTAAGTTATGATAAGGGCATTAACTGGGACCCCCCCCTCAGTGGGTGTGGCCTCAAGTATAAAGGCTAGGCAGCAGATCTGAGTTGCAGAGATTTGGAGAAGGAGATTTGAGAAGCAGTTCTGATGTTGGAGTGAGCCGATCGCCGGATAGTCTACAGCTGGCCTTGTGGAGAGACGCAATGCAGAGAGTCTCATGGTCTACAGCTGAGCTTGTGGTGGAAGCAGAAGCTAAGCCCGAAGAGAAACGCAGCCCTGGGAACAGAGGAACACAAAGGCCTGAGCCCTTGCAGGTGTCAGCAGCCATCTTGTTCCAACACGTGGACTTTGGTGAGGGAAGAACTTTATACTTTGTGGCCTGGTAACTGTAAGCTTCTACCCCAAATAAATACCCTTTATAAAGACTGACCAATCTTTGGTATATTTCAAAAGGCACGCCTGTGGCTGACCAAAACAGTAGCCATGCCCACTTTGTCTTTGGTGATTAACTGGTGCCAATAGGCTTCTGCCAACTCAGAATCCTATCATAATTATCATGTTTAAGTTTCCCATTTCACTGAAAACAGTTTCCAAGGTAATATCTGACATACAGAAAAGAGCAACATGTGGCACCTCAGGGAAGATGGAGTTAGTTTCACAAATTTATTCTTCACATTCTTCATGAAAGGTGTGTCCTGGGGCATTCCTGGGATTGGTGAGCAGTTCTTTAATGATAAATCCATTCTATGTTTCCAATCTCTCTGACTTTGGCTCCCCTCATCTACGATATACCAGGAAATTTCTGGCATCTTGACCTCAGGTAATGTTGGCCAAATTTCAGTCCGTGTTCTAGCCAGCCACCTGTACAAACTGTTATAGCCCTTTCTAACTACTCAAGCTACAACATCCCATCCAGAATCTCTGCCTAGTAGGCCCATACCAATAAATTCAGCCTGATCTATGTTTATATTTCTTCCACCATAATCCTACACCCTTAATATCCACTCCCATATATATTCTGCTGATTTTTGTCAATATAAATTGAAAAACTCATGCAGTTCTTTTGGAGTGTAAAGTACTTCCTCATGGGTCATATTTTGTACCTACCTTTTGGGAGCTTGTTGTGACTTTAGTCTAGTTGTAAGTGTAGAAGTAAAAGGGGTGGTTGAGGTTGGTGTATTAATCAGTCAAAAGGGGTGCTGATTCAAAATACCAGAAATTGGTTGGTTTTCATAAAAGGTATTTATTTGGCATAGAAGCTTACAGTTACCAGACCATAAAGCATAAGTTATTTCCCTCAACAAAGTCTATGGCCACATGTTAGGGTAATATGGCTGCTGACATCTGCCAGGATTCAGGCTTCCTGGGTTCCTCTGTTCCTGGGACTTGCCTTTCTCTGGGTTCAGCTGCTCTGTTATCTCCATAAGGCTAGCTGTAGACTATTAGGTAAATGGCTTGTTTCTCTTCCTGGGGCCAAGTCCATCTGTGTGCTTACTTCTTGGGGCTCCAGCTCAAGACTCCACATCAAAACTCCAACTCTGTCCTTTGTTATGGCCCAGAGTCCTAATCATAATTTAATCAATTAAAAATGATACCTCTCACTGACCTGTTTACAAACATAATCCAATATCTATTTTTGGAATTCATAAACAATGCCAAACTGCTATATTTGGTAATGCAACAGATTGGAGATATTGCAAGCCAATTATCACAGGGCATTCTGTAGTAGTTTCAAGTGGTGAGACAGGATTAATCTCTTCAAATAGAGGTTGAATGGCAGACTCTTTGGGGTAGACTGGTGGTGAGGTGGCTGTTTCCTAAAGGCAAACTGGGGCTGGGAACTATTTCTTCAGGGCAGACTGCAGGTCAGAAA
>PVKH010004393.1:0-23432 GCA_004027955.1 Chaetophractus vellerosus
TAATGAAGTTGCCTTTTGTAAAATCCGGTGAAATATTTTAAGCTGCCTGAATGAAAGAAAAGCTTACATTAAGTCAGAAGGGGTTTAGGGAAAGGAAGGTGGGAAGGTGGGAAGGAAGGAAAGGGGGGTGGGAGTGAGAGAGGGAGAAAAAAAGAGGACAGAGAAAAACTCATAAGAATAGTCCTTGCTTTCTGGTTTTTGTTTTCTGAATTTTCCCGTGCAAAATTTGAATCCTAGTGTTTAGAAATACCCTAAATACCCTGCGGGGAGGGAAGGAGGAAATCCTCCCCTCTATAGAGGGGTTGGCTTTGTGGGCTCTGTGTGCCCTGCCTATTCTCCCCATTATTTGCAAGGCATAGTTACCAACCTAATAGAACAGTTAAACCAGTCTAAGAAGACAACCTAATTTACTGTACATCCCACTCTTGCTAGAAATCGAAAGCGGCAATGTCCTGTACAAAGCTTAAGGGATGGTAACTACGGAAAGGCAGCTCCTAATACTAGTGAAAGGACACGCTCCAGTTAGGGTGCATTCCCAGGAAAACAGCTGAGATGTGTGATTCTAACTTTAAGCTAAGTGTGTTGAGTTTTCCATGGAGAACTCAAGAAACGTCTTGTGAAAAGCAGAATGTTGCTTTATTGCAGTGATTTTTAGGGCCTGACAAAAAGCAACTAGCTAAGAATTGCTCAGAAAACCCACAAAACTGAGCCCCAAATGAGAAAGTGCTCCCTCCTGAGACCCAGCTCAAGTGAACAGTAAAAGAGGCAATATTTACTCAGACCTGGACTGTCTCTCCCTCACTCCTTTATCTTTCCTCCTGTTAACTTGGAAAAAAATATGCTGTCGACTGTTCCTGCCTATATTTTGAAACAAATGAGGAGTAGTGAAACTCAGACCTGCAACCCCCCACCCCCAAAGTCTTCCATCTAGCTTTATCAGAACTCTTTTCCTTTGACATTCCAGCTGGGTGTCTCTTTAACCTTTTCTTTGCCATCTATCATATTTAAAGTGTTCTAGGACTCCCTACAAATCCTTTGTGAAAATATGGGGAAGTTTCGTGACAATGATTTTTAGATTTTTTTTTTAAAGATTTCTATTCCATAAGGCATTGTTATTACATTAAGTAAAGAAATGTGACAACCTCCAAATCTATCCTCCCTTCTGCAGTACCTAGGAGCCAACCACGGGAGGTGGTCGTGCTACTCATTCAACAAATATTTTACGACTAAATGCAAGACAATCTTGTGCTGGTTGTATAATGAGTGAGTTGTTTCTTTTAAACACAAATATAAATCATAGCTCTTGTGCTTTAAATACAAATTATGGCTCTTGTCATCTTGTGGGGAGAAGGTTCCCAAATGGAACAAAATACTGTAATGTGTCAGGTGATTTTGAGTTAAACCGGATATAAGTGTCTAGGTGATTACCTTTTTTAAAAAGAAAGAAAGAATTATTTGCTTGGATAGAGAAAATGTGCTGGAGAAATTGGTATATTCAGACAAGTTCATTAAGTCAAAAAGGAAGAGAGATCTCCTATATTGTTTGAACTGTCAAAATAGAACAAATATTTATTGAAACAGGCACTATGATAGGCACAATAAATACGTTCAGATTAAAGGTCATTATCAACCCTGTGAAATCACATTTACTATCCTCATTTTATGAACAAGAAGTCTAGACCAAAAAAAGGGGATAGATAATAATACATAAAGAGCCAATTGTTAATAACTTATAGAATTGGTATTTGAAGTCAAGTCAGTATCAGTAACTATCTTTTTAATTGTACCACAACATAATTTTTTTTTCTTCATCTAGGTGTTTTGAACTGAAATGATGTTGTATGCCTATAGAAAATGACTTTTGTGTAAAATAAAATTCCACCAAAGGCAATAGGGTAATGGGTTCTAGTTTGAAAAATGCCATACTCATTTTTCACATTTTAATCTAATACGAAAAGATAACTCTCTGAATTAGAAACATTTTACTAGATGTTCAAAGGCTGTCTGCACAGAGTATGAAACAGGAGAGTGAAGGGTTCTGACAGCAACTCTTAAGCCATGCCTGTCTTTTTCTGAAGTGTGCATTTCCTGCTTTCACAGACCATGAAGCTGACATTTAGAATTTTTATCCATTTGTTTGTCTTCGGTTTTATTTAAGGTTAATTTACTTTGAAAGTAAAGAAATCATATTCTGTAAGAGAGAGAACTACAATGATCAAACATGTTTTCTAATAGCTTTGCTGTTTTTACAAAGAAACCAGCAAAATCAAAGCTGCTCCCACATCAGGTCCATGGAGCAATAAATTAGCGTAATAGAAGATATCACATAAAATTTTCAAGGGAATGTTCACTTACTGTTTTCACATTATTGTTGTAAGGATGATTAAGGATGTCAGATTCAAACTAATAAAATCCACTATATATATATATATATCTCATACATATATACCCATATATAAATATATATATTACATATATACATATGCATATTTTATAAAGTATGGGTATAAAAAAGCAGTTTTTCTCTTGATTCCTAGATATGTACAAGACCCTAAATGACTGGATTCTCCCCAGGCACAAGTAGGCCATTCAGGTGGTCAACAAGGATGCTGCTTTTGAGAACAGATTTTTTTTTTTATGTAGACAATGGTTTAGCAGGAAGTATATTTCCATGAAGTCTTTTTGAATTTAGCAAAAGCTTGTTAAATATTTGTAGTATTGAACCATGTATTTTATAGTCAGCACTTTTACATAGAAAAGTAATAATAATAAATCCATATCTGGAATCAAGGTTACTATCAGTTGGTTACAGACAAGACCGAAGTGTAAATACACATTACATAATAAATGACATAGTTTATGTATTTAAGTGACATGACTTCTAGTCACTGTGCAGAAACTGATTAACTAGGTAACCTTGAATGTAACCTCATTTCCTAGAACCTCAGAATCTCAGCCTGAAAATTGCTGATACGACCACTTTACAACCTTCACATGGAAGAAATGTTCTTTCTGCTGTTAAAGAGAAACAGAGTAATAGAGAAATTTTTATTAAGCTTGCCTATGAAACCCTACAAGAATCATCTTTTACTAAGCTACTGCAGGAACATTTAGCTCTTTGTCTATTTTCGTTGAGATGCAAGCATTGATCTTGTAAAAAGCATGAAGCATTTTAATGTTTCCACTCACAATGAGCCAAACAGCCTTATTTGGGACTGGGTCTTTTTCTTTGTTGCAGTACTTTCTAGTTCTTTGGGGAGCCTAAAATGATGACTTTCATAATAAGGATGCTAGCATCTCATACTATGTAACATACTAAAAGGCTAATGTAGTATAACACCACCAAAAATTAGCACATGCTAGAACTGGATTAATTGGGCCCCAGGGTGGTAAAAGGATCACTTATGTTGAAGTGGATCAGCTTGTAAGGCTTAAGATATCAGGTTCTTAAGATGATATTTACTGTAACTCAAGAATCTAGCCAAATGGTTACAGAGTTTATGTTAGCTACTGAGCTAAGATAAAGTGCCCAGGCTTATTCCTACCCCAATGAGATCACAGAATCACATCTGCACCATGTTGCACATCAGATAATTGGCCTTATTTTGACTCAGAGAAGACTTGATCCTTGTCCACTTTCAAATTCTATTAATCAGGAAGATGAACTTTTAACTATACTTAAAGCTTGTGATAACATATGCCTAATTCCAATTCCGTGCTGAAGTTCTCACATTCTAAGTTAGTCCCAAGGAGCCAGAAGTAGTGAAAACATATGCCAGCTGACATTCCTTATCAGCCAAACTTTGACCATTTATAGCCTCCTCTTACAAGCACCTGATTAAGTCTATGATCACATGGAATTCTTTCTTTCTTCCGTAATTTCACACAATGAAAAACCCTAATGCCTAAAGGGTCCTGGGGGAATTGGAAGGGGATTGTGGCTGTTGGCTATTGCAGGATTCAAGCTTTATACCAATGACCCACAATAAGAGCATAGAACATTGTCACTTTGATTGGGCACAGGTTCAATGGACCCATTTGATTTACTGTTCATAGGGTGACCCAACCTTCCATCTAATTTGCCTGAGATTTTCTGATTTCTGCACTGATGAACTCTTGTACCAGAAAGCCTCTTATTCCTGGACACATAAGGATCATTAGTCACGTTAACTTCAAATCTGAATTATTCAATCTATTTCAAAGGTACTTTGTTTGACTTCCAATGTGTAGAAGATAGAAAACCTTCAGATCCTGCTAAGACCTCTTGTTACATGCAATGTTATTCTTTGGTTTCAGTAAGAGTCCTTGCCACTTCAAGCATGTCTGGCTTACATCTTCTAGACCAGAGATAATTGGATAAGTTATTTTGCTAACAGGTTTCCAATTAATCAGTGAGATAAACAGATATTGCTATCTGAAAAATCAAAGCGATAAGAGTGTTTGTTGTAGAGTAAAACCATGTGACTATAAAGATAATATTGGTAATATTGGTCCCAAAAGGGTTTCTACAGTAACACAATTTGAAATTCAGTATTATATTGACATGATTGGTCAATCATTAATTCAGATTGGGTTGTGGGATGGTTATGATTGGCTGGTTCTTAAAATTATGAACTTTCTTTTTGAAACCAAAGATATTGACTGTTATAATTTTGTTTTATTACCACATAAAAGTTAGTTATATCTTCAAAATAGGAAATCCTCAAGATACACTTATGAATGAATTTTGGGGTTGAGGTCATTTATGTTTTTGACGCTTAAATAAATTATTAAGAGAGAGAAAGGGAGTAGCGTATGGTAAGTCAATGCTCAATATGGGCAAAATCTAAGATAAGGTGGAAAGGGGTGGTTTGGTAGTGGATGGAGGTGACAGTGGTGTGGGGATGTGAGTGGGTTCAACTGCACTGGAATGTGAGGATGAGAAGGGTGGAGGGTTTGGGTTTGGCTATCCATGGAACTGGAGTGAAGGCTGGAGGAAGGAACAAGTGAACTCTGAGGATTTGCTTGTCTGTGGTTAAAACTACAATGTTGGCAACGTTCTTTCATCAAATATGGCAGAAGAGAGTTACTAGTGGAAGGTGTCAGGGGTGTGGGATATGTGGGATAGGGCATACCTGAGGCTTCCTTCTATGGAATATGAAAGAGTTCATCTTGTAATAGGGTGTTAACTCAGTGGGTGGAGACCCACACAATAAACAAGAAAATATTAGACACCCATCCTGAGGTGTCCTACTTTGAAGGGCAAGAATCTCTTGAGACCATTGACAGTGCTTAATATAAGAAAACAGACCAATATGTCAAGCCCCCTGTATTAATGCATGTAACTATGAAACCTATTCTCCAAAAACTGAAACTAAGTGTTTATCATAGGTTCTGAGGGGAGGAGAAGGGAAGAATAGATGGAACATAAGGCAATTTTAGAGCATTGGGATTGTTCTGTATGATCTTGCAATGATGGATAGAGGTCATTATACATTTTGTCAAAACCTATAAAACGTGTACAGTGCAAAATTACCATAATGTAAACCATTGATCATGGTTAGTAGAAATGCTTTAATACTAGTTCACCAATTATAAAAAAATATACCCTACTCATGTAAGATGTTATTAATAGGGGAAAATGTGAGAGGGGGATAGGTGTGGTATATGGCAAACCCTGATATTTTCTATGTGATTTTTCTGTAACCTAAAACTTCTGTGAAAATAATAAGACACTGGGAGAACATGCAGAAGAAATTGTCACTGTACATAAAAGATAACAGGTCTTATAGTGATGAAAGACAAAATGCAAAGTAAAATTGTATTTTGATATTTTGTTATTTTATTATTTTTTACTGTTTATTTATTTATTTATTTTGGTGATTTTACTGGGTGGATGGCTGATTACATCTGCATCAATCAGGGAGATTGTCTTCAGCAATGGGTGATGCTTTTATCCAAACAAATGAATACCTTAAAGGGCGAAATGATTTCAACATTCAGAGAGAATTTCCCAGCTCATCTTTGGACAGTCAACTTCTCCCTTAAACTCATCAAGGACCTTCATGAGAATTTCATCAGAGCCCCTGGTTTGCAGCCTGTCTGTGGAACCTGGACTTGTGCATCCCCACATCCATGTGAGAGGCTCTTATAAAATCTCATATTATTGACAGATATCTCCTTTTGATTCTGTTTACCTAGAGAACCCTGACTAAGACAGGAAGGTTTTGGATTGCAGAAGGATTGCATCTGTGGCAGGGGAGGATTACTGGTGTGGGGTATTGATGTGAGGGGGATGTGTGGGGAGGGGTGCACCTGGGGCATGCCTTTATGTAATATGAATATGTTCAAGTGGTCATGGGGAGTTGTCTCAGTGGGTGGAGATCCACTAAATACCTAAAAGGATATTGAATTCCCACCCTGGAGGTTCTGCTACATTCTTTAATACAGTAGCAAGAATCCTTAGAGTACATGGACAGTGCCTAGTGAAGGAGGTTAAACCAATATGCCAGACCCTTGATATTGATGCTTGTACTTATAAACCTGGTTCTTATGAAATTTAAACTTAGCCTAGTATTATACATTGCCTAAGATTTGCCTCCTGAAAGCTTCCTTTTGGCTCAAATGTGTTCTCTCCCTAAGCCAAACTTGTCATATAAACTCACTATCTTTCCCCCAGTGTGGGACATAGCTCCTGGGGATGAGCCTCCTTGGCACCAAGGGTTTATTACCAAGTGCTACCTGGAAATGAATTTGGAAAAAGACCTTGATAAAAGGGGGAAATATTAAATGCAAATGAGATTTTGTGGCTAAGAGATTTCAAAGTGATTCAGGAGAACATTTCAGATATCATACTTATGAATGTCTCAGAAAGAATTCATTGATTGCCTCAGTAAACAATGCCTCAAGCAGGGGAGCTCCTGAGGTCTCTATAGACATTAAGCCACTATAGGCAGGGCAGACAACCCCAAAAATTCAGCATTCTGTCAGTAGGCCTTCGTTTGGAATATATGATAATCTCTACCCCTAATGTATTGGAGTTGGACATATTTATAATTTTCCTACTCATGGTTCATATGCCTCTTTTATTTGAACCTATAATTAGGACTATACCCATTAAATATGTGTCCCAGAGACTTAAATCTTCCAGCTGTTCATATGCCATTTGAGCCCTGAATCCCAGCAGAGTTGTAGCCAACACCTACTCTCCAGTTCGTTGGACTCACCCAGGACATTAACAAAAGAATGATGATGGGCAACACCCAAAATAGACAGTATCTAAAACTGCAAGCAAGACAGTTCCACCCATTGGCCTCATGGGATCTAAGTCCCCCCTCAGTTGGAAGCAGAGTGGACATAAACATTCCCCTATCCACAAGACTGAGGAATGAACAAACTTAAAGGGGGAATGCAACTATGGACTAAAGTAGACTTATTATTATCCTAGTAATAGAAGAATTTGTAACATTGCTATAAAGGCAGTGGTCACCATAAGTTCTGAGGGGAGGGAGAGGGAAGAATAGGTGTAACATGGGGGCATTTTGGGAACATTGGAATTACTCTGCATGGCATTGCAATGGTGGATACAGGCCATTACAGATTTTGTCAAAACCTTTAAAATTGTGTGGTGCACAGGGTAAAATATAATATAAACTATAGACCATGGTGAGTAGCAGTACTTCAATATGTGTTCATCAATTGTAACAATTATACCACACTAATGAAAGATGTTGTTATTGGGGAAAAGGGGTGAGGTATATGGGAATTCCCTATATTTTTGATGTAATGTTTATGCAATCTAAAGCTTCTTTAAAAATGAAATGAAAACAAACAACAAAAAAGAAACTAAATAATTATAAACTTTAATATAGATAATAAACATGCCCAGCACTTTACAGATCAGCACTTTTTGATTCAATCTGCTGTGACAGAAAGACAGATGGATGATGTTCACATCTGCATTATCTCAGGGTTCAAACTGAAATTTCACTCCCAATTCACACACAAAAAAAAAAACTTTAGAAAGCAAATGAATAAATGAGTTAGCATGACATAATCAGATAAATAAAATGTTTAAAAAATAAACTATTCACAATGTTTGATATCTTATAATACCATTATTAACAAAATTAATCACTGCACATGTCTTTGACATACCAGTGTCTCACACTGTGGCTGATAACCACTCTTCTCCACTTGAGGTCATGTGACACCCCTTTGTGCAGATGTAAACCTCATGAGGTAGTTGGGTTCGGAAGAATGTTCCTTTGTCTATCAGAGGCAGTCTTCACTCTGCACACAACTACACAGTTAATCCCTTTTAGTCCCAAATAACTAAGAGAAAGATATGGAAAAACCCACAGAGATAAAACTTTTTATCTTTCCTAGCAATTCATTTCAACAGAAACTATTCTTTCCTGCCAATTAAGCAAAGAAGGTAGGAGGGGGTGGTTAATAAGAAAAAATACTCCATTGCCGTGTACTATGAGAAGAAAGTAAGTGATAAAATGGTAAGTCAAGAGGAGACAGGCATAAGAATTCAGTAACTTGGGTGGACATTCATAAGCAAAATAAGGTTTGTTATCTTCACTGGAAATTTATAGATTGTGTGATTCTTTTTTTACACTGAAGAAAAGTAGCTAAGGTTAGGAGATGGCCCTTAGAACCTTGCTAATGAAAGTGGGGTCTAAAGACCAGAAACAACAGTGTTAGCTGGGTGCTTGTTAGAAATGCAGATTCTCAGACCCCTTCCCAGAGCTACTGAATTTGAATCAGCAAATTAACAAGCCTTAAGGTGATTTATAAAGTTTAAAACTTGCCACTTTAAGAGATTGGAAGACCTTATTAATATGCTTAGAGTACAAATAATAATGAGAACAAGAAGCCTTGAGACAGAAAAAAGAGTTCTGGAAATTATGTGAATGGTATCAGGACTGTCCATGAGAACATGGCAGGCACTCCCAGAAGGTATTTTTCGAGTAAGTGAGGAAAAAAAGGGAGCAGGCTGCAAAGGGTCATTGGGAAATAAATTAAAGCACAGTGTAATTAAACTTTCACCAATCAAAGACCATTAAGAGTTAATGATAATATCAACTGTGTCAGCTACAGAGAATTTCTTGAAGTAAAGACTTTAAGCGGACATGAAGAATCTGTAGAATGAAAATTGGGAGTCCCTGTAACCACATTACTCAATAAATGATTTTTTACTCTATACTATGTGCTAAGCCTTATTGCAGTTGCACTTGTTAAGCAAGACCGAATCCCTACCTTCAAGGCATTTCAGTTGAGGAAAAAAACATAACTTCAATCACCACTTGGAGTGGAAGCAGAGGGCTTCTAACCACATGACAAAGAGGCTTGCAGTCATTTTTGAGAGAACAAGGACAGGTTTCTGCTATGTATGTTGCAAGTGTGTGTGTGTGTGTGTGTGTGTGTGTGTGTTTATAAACTTGGATACAGTTTGACACCAGTGTTTTGGGTCTCTTCAACATATTTCTTGGTGTTTCCAAATCCACAGTTCATGGATCAAACTCAACCCTTCTGCTTTAGAAACTGCCAGGATTGAACCCAGCAGCCAAATCTGTGATCCAGTCTTCCTATACATTCAATTAGATTAGGAGTGGAATCCTTTGCAATTGGTCCAGAATAATGAAACCGGGGCCTGGCTGTAGCCCAGTGGATAGGGCGCCGGATCACCACATGGGAGGCCCCGGGTTCGGTTCCCGGGAACCTCTCTGAGCAGGCAGACCGCCTTGAGGGGGCAAGCCACCATGGGTGGGCCAGAGCCACCACGGGCAGGGCAAAGCCACCACAGGCAGGGCAAGTCGCCCACAAACGGAGCAGAACCGCCCATGAACGGAAGCAGAGACACCCGTGAATGGAGCAGCGCCGCCTGCGCGGTGAGCTGACTCGGCACATCGCCGCAACAGGGGGAGACAAAAAGCAGACATAGAAGAACATAGAAATGAACCCAGCAAGAGCAAGCAGAAAGGGGGGGCGGATATGTAACAAAAAAAGGAAAAAGAACGATGAAACCAAGTTCCTTTAATGCTGTTCTTGGATTATACAAACCCAGGTTTTTTTTCTGAAATTTCCATGTGCACAACAATTCCCTAACTTTTGTAAAAAAGCCCAGGTTCTCAAGTCTCATTCATGTCATATTGCATCAAAATCTGAAGATGGCTCCTTGGAATGTATAATTTTAATATGCCCCTCAGATAATTCCAATTTAGGTATTTCCAGAAACACATTTTAGGCTATGATTCTTAATTTGTAATTGTTCATAATGTATTAGTCATCCAAAGGGGTGCTGATGCAAAGTACCAGAACTCTGTTGACTATTATAAAGGGAATTTATTTGGGGTAGAAGCTTACAGTCATAAGGTCCTAAAAAGTCCAACTCAAGGTACCATAAGAGGTACTTTCTCACCCAAAGTCAGTGGCCACATATTGGAGCAAGATGGTGGCGTTGTCTGTGAGGGTTCAGCCTTCCTCTTTCCTCTTAAGCCTCAGTGGTCCCAGCTTCTTCCAATCTCAGATGTAGGCTGGTGTAAGGCCTGTCTCTCTCCCTAGGGATCATTTCTTTCTGGGCTCAGCTACTCAATTTTCTTCACAAGGTCAGCTGTAGACTATCAGGTACTTCTCTTTTCCTGGGGCCTCTGCCATGTCTAATGAGCTGTTTCTCTTCCTCTGTGTTCTTCTTCTCTGTGTGTGTACTTCCATGTAAGCATCTGTTTTATCCCCAAGGGGGCTGGGACTTAAAGCTGAGTTGTAGTCTATGGACATGGTTGTAGCAGAGCCTTAATCTTTACATAATTTAATCAGATAGCTCAGCTGAATCTAATACAATCAAAGTGTTGTCATGCCAAAGGAAGCAACCAGTTTACAAATATAATCTATATTTCTTTTTGGAATCCATAAATAATATCAAACTGCTACACATAACAATGATTTGGGAAGCTTTTTAAAATACTCAGGCTATAAACCACCTCAGACTTGCTGAATCAGAATTCAAGCGTGTGTATTTTCACATGATCCCCAGGTGATATCGAAGTGCATTTCTTGTTAAGAACCACAGATTTTGAGACACTGAAGTGTAATTGATTCAACTGTGCCATGATAGCAACCCTCTCCCATTTAGATCTACCCTGTGACACCAATAATATTTTCTTTCAATGGTCACTTTTTCAATCCAAACTATAGACCATAGTTTTTTTTTACTTATTTTAAAATCAATTTTTGTGACACTAATATTGCCTGCCTTTTATCCTCTCATTAGAAGTGCTTTTTTTTTTTTATAATTTGGAAACTTGCCTACCACCCTAATTTAAATGGCAAATAACTGGAGACGGAATTTCTTTAAATATACTCTTCATTTATTTATTTCATTTTGCAATGTATCAAAGTTCTAAGGAAGTCCAAAATCTTGACTTCTCAAAACTTCAATATTAGTTTATCAATTGTAACAAATGCATCACATTAATGTAAGATGTTAATTGGGGAAAATGTGGGTGGGAGGGAGTGGGATATATGGGAATCCCCTATACTTTTGATGTAACTTTTCTGTAATGAAAAACTTCTTTAAAAATAAAGTTTATTATATGAAAAAAAAAACTAAAAGAAAGCATTATTCCCTCTCGCTGCATTTCCTGCCACTTGTGTTAGGCATCCTATTTTAAAAGATAAACAATTTATGTTAGATATGAAGAGCAAAGTAAGAAATCAACTTCGCCTTTAAAAATGGAACATCAGCAATAGGTAGTAATGGGTATATAAAATGCCCAAATGTCTTCAAATTTGTAAAGAACGTTGTCATTTGTGTGTAGAAGTAGACACACCCTCTGGATCTTTCTATTACCACCTTAATACATTGGCTTTTCAATGAGGGGAGAGCCCATCATCTCTTTAGAATTGACCTTTGAGAGAAACCATGCTGCAGAACTAAAAGCATAAAGATATGTGTAGGCTTCAGCATGTATTTGAGTGTATATGTATGTTATATGCACACATGTGGGTGTGTATATTTGTCTTACCTAGCATTATTTATGATGGCTAAAACAAAAAAAATTAATTAACAAACTAGAAATATTTTACCCATTGAGAGAGATGATTGAACATTTTATTGTATTCACTTTATGAAGTAATATATAGCTATTAAAAACAAAAGATTATGACTATAGTAATTGGCCTAGAGGAAGCTTCATGATATATTAACTGTACAAAATTGACGATGCTCACTTTATTTTCTGAAGAAAACAGCATAATGTTAAATTAAATCTTTGCCATCCTCTTCAGAGGCCTACTGCATTCTTTAACTTGGAAAAGTAACTATTATAAGATTAATTATTTGTAATTTGTGAAAACAAACAGCAATTTAGATCTTTCATAAAGATTCAGATACTTGAAATGAGGCCTGGAAAGACTTTTGCAGTTAAAATGTTATGACTTAAGTGTATTCAGAGACAGTTCCACAAGCCACTTGAAAATGCTGGTTCTTCATCCTTTTAGGACCAAGCACCATGGGAGAATCTGTCTGAAGTTATGACCTTTTCTCTTGAGAAATAAATATTTGCCCATGCACACACACTTCATAATTCAATACCAGGGCACAGACTCACTATAATCTTGTCTAAGGAACCCAGCAAGAACCCAGTTCTGAAGACTGATGGAAATCTATTACCCAGAAAAGCATTCCTCACTAAATCCTTCACTAAATCATTAATGAGGTTTCCAAACACAAAGATCAACTCAAAAGGCAGGAAAACCTTTCCACTAAGAACATTAGGTAGCTGTAAGGAAAATGTTTTTCTTAACAATTTGCCTTCCCCTCGCTGTCAGACACCAAACAATTGAGGTAATTGGAAAACTTTCCCAATAGATATTGGCTTCTTTCTTAAATTAAACCTAGGTTATAATGTTTTTCAACAGACTTGCAATTATAGAAGGACACAATACTGACATCCCCATGGGACACAAATCCTTCTCAAATTTATCTGCTCAGAGTAATGAAGACTATCTAAGACCTCCTAGTGATAGAAATAGTTTTTTTTAGTTTTTAAATCATGCTCATGTTACTATCAAAATTGAATTATATATGTTTCTATTTATGTGATGTGATTAGCACTTAACATACTTCTACTTAATATCATATAAAATTGCTTTACCATAGTCAGACTCTACATTTTTAATTCTGCAAGTAGCAGTATATTTCGGTAGTTTGTATGAAACCAGAGCAAAGAAGCATTGATTTTCTAGTTACTAACTGATTGATGATGTACACATTACTTATCTCCCCTCAGCCTCCAAATTCTGTGGTTTGCAAAATGGGGATAATAATAATTTGTACCTTGCAGGATTGATATTTTGGAAAAAGAGTGCTTGCCACACCTCCTGGCTCCAAAGCTATTTGCTTTATGGCCTAGATATTTAGCCAATCTGCATCTCAGTTTATTCACCAACAATTAAAAAAGATTGACAAATGTATGTTTATTATGTATATTAAATAGATAATAAGAAAATAATTAGTGCACAGAGAAGACTACCAACATATAAAGCACTCAATAAATTTTAGGTATTCTTTTACATATTGAACTCTAGGTAAGTGCCCTGAAGGCCTCAAGGTGACTCTGTAGAACAAGTAGTTGGAATGCATTAATGGGCTTTCACTCTAAGGCATGAGTGGGAAGGGGATAATTTTCTTTTTTTAAAAAATTATTATATTTATTTATTTATTTTTTATACATCCCCCCCTTTTTGCTTGTTCTTGCTGTGTTCATTTTTCTCTGCGTTCCTCTGTGTCTGCTTGTCTCCCCCTGCTGGGACGACCTGCTGAGTCAGCTCACTGGCGCGGTGGCCCACTTGCTCGTGGGGGCTTGCCTTTGCCCAGAGCAGCATGCCCCGCCCGCATTGGCTTGCCTTCTCGATGGAGTCCGCCCATTCCAGGAGGCCCCGGGACCAAACCCGGGGCCTCCCATGTGGTAAACCAGCACCCTACCAACTGGGCTATACAGCCAGCCCCAATAATTTTCTTTAAAAGGCAGGAGGAACCCTGTATGATGATATGCATGTTTGTTTTATAAGTTCACAACTTTTACTATACACTTATTGTTTATGTATGTTCATGTATGGATGATGTGTTTATGTATGTTCAAGTATGAATGAATACAATTTTATTTTTAAAAATCTGGAAAATAGTGGGCTGGGCTTAGAGACAAAAGAGAGGTGTGACTCCAAGTTCAGAATGAAAGAATAAGCAGAAAAGACATCTAGATTTAAGCTTTTAGAACAAGAATAGAAGCAACTGAGAGGAAGCTTGCTTGCTGGGAAGAATCTAGTAAAAGCGTTTCCAGAATCTTGAAGAGGCAACATCCATAGGGCACCTAGTAGTTGCCATAGAGGCTGAATTACTTGCTATCCACCATTTGCTATCCACCATTTCAGCCTTCCCTGGAGCCCTTAGGGAGTGAAACGCCTACTCAAGGCCAATATAGATTTTTAAAATTACAATAATATGGACAATTTCATATGAGTGGAGAAAGAAAGAAGAAGTCCTTGTATTAACATAAAATTTCTGCACCAAACTGAATCTTCACTAGTCAATTACAAGTAACCGCTAATGAGGTTATGGAAATTGATCTCAAATGTACATCATATCATTTGGATTGAATTTAGCATGGTGCTACTTAATTAGAAGATATGGTTCTCTGTCAGACATGTCACTGATGATTTGATAGTACAAGTGATGGCACTGGCCAGGAAAAATTTTCCAATAAATTCAGCAGAGCAGTTCCATTCACTGCATCTTTTTGCACAAAGTGGACGCCAAACTACACAATGAAAAAAAACAAAAACTGTTGAATTCCTAAGGGGAAGTATTTTAATGAGTTCCTTTTGGCACAATCTTTCCTGTGAACATATTTTAAAACTTTCTCCCATACCATCTTATCTGTGTTGTAAATTAATAGTTAGCAACTTCTGCCATGCCTCGAATTAAAATATGTATCAAAGAGAATCAGTATTGGAACAGTTAGAACTTCCCCCAAAGCTGTCCTGCCAACATACTGAAATACTATATCTGGCAGCATTTTCATACTTTGAGAACTATTTAAGGGTGGAGCAAAAAAAAAAAAAAAACTACATAATACCCTGTCTCAAATTTAGGATAAAGTATATTATTTGGAGGTTATCTTTTCTATCTAAGAATACCACTTTAGGGGAAGGTATGTGAATGATTGAATGTGTATATGTGTGTGTGTGCATGTGTTTCTGGACATTTTAATATCAATCTTTCCTTTCAGGAAAAAAAATCATTATTATACTAACTATTTATTGAGCATCTAATATGAAATACTCTTACATTTCATCAAATAATGTATGAAACCAAACTTCAAGATACTTTTTAAAGGTGCGATCTCTTTAAATTTAATCCTTTGGGGAAATCAGTGAGATCCTATCATCTCTAATTATGGCTGTGAAAACTAAGCCTCAAAAGAGTTAGTTACTTTTCTAGGACCACTCACATCTTTCCAATACCAAGAGCCATATTCATTCTCCTAGACTGGGGATCAGCCAAATTTGGGCCAAATTGTGATAGAGACCACATATGGCCGGTAAAGCCTAAAATATTCATTATCTGGTCCTGCACAGAAAATTTTGCTGACTCCTGCTGTCTGTTTAAAGTGTGGGCTACTTTTACCAGTAAGGATTTCACTGAATTTTCCTTTAGTATAATCAATAAGGACAAAGAAAGTATGAGGCAGGCTTTTGATTCCATTATAATTGATGAAATAAATGACAGGTAAAGTTTTCCCATTTCTATTTGCTTGGATTATTTTTCATAAATAAACTAAAGCTGTGCTACTTATGCCAAATGAAGGTTTTGGATAGGTAAATGCTCTCCAAATCAAAAGCAAGGACAATGAAGGCTTTAGAAGATCCCAAAATGGTGAGCTATACCAAAGGCTCTGCTTCAGGAATCCTTTATTTAGCCACTGATTTTTATGCTGTCTTCTGTAAACAATCTACTACAACATCCAGTGATGGACTTTGCTGTCAAATTTCCTTGCTACTCCAAGAAGCAGGAGAAAATTCTCCAACCAAACTTGTACCTTCTAAATTCTCTCTGTATGCCAGGCCCATACATAGCATTTGAGCAAGAGACCGGTTCTGCATGGATAACATGACTCTGGATTCCAGGGGTGCAGAGGGGGAGTCTGTCCACCATAACCGTTCCATCAGCTTTGGTAGGGAGAGGCAGGGCATATGACTACTCCAAATGGGAAGGGTATCCACGTGCTGAAGTGGAAATTCAGCAAATCTACATTGTGTCATCCCATCTACTCTGTATCTTGATCCTTCTAGTCTTGTCCTAACTAAGATCCAAATACTCCACCACTTTCTTATTAGCCTATAGGGGGAAACAATGTAATACTAATATTATGCCCAACTTTTAATAATTGTGGAAGTAGAACCTCATTCAGCACTCACACTCACACTCATGCAAACATACACAAGCACACACACACGTACTTTTTCAGATTCTCTCCCTTTTGTAGATGATTCCATAGGTATCACAGTATATTCATGAACAAGTCTAGTACCTTCTTCTGTTATTAGTAAGAAGATTAATTTAGCTCCTTTATTATTTTCCTTGGGTATCTATAACAAATTATCACAAACATGGTGGCTTTAAATAAGAGAAATGACTCACAGTTTTAGATGCTGAAAATATGAAATCAAGATGTCAGCAGGGCCATGCTCCCTCTGAAAACTGTAAGGAGAATATTTCCTTGCCTTTTCCTAGCTTCTGATGAATTTCCTGCAATTTTTTGGTATTCCTTGACTCGCAGCTGCAGAATTTCAATCTCTGCCTCCATTGTCATATGGCCATATTCTCCCTTTCATTTCTCTATACCTGCATCCAAATTCTCCTCTTCTTATAAGACACGTGTCATATTGATTTAGGAGCCATCCATCCTAACCCAGTTTGCCTCATCTTAACTTATTACATCTTCAAAGACTCCTTTTCCAAATAAGGTCAAATTCACAGGACTGAGGGTTGAGACTTGAACATGTCTTTTTATGGGACATAATTTAATCCATAACAGGTCTTTCTGTGCTAATGCTTCAAAATCTCCTGGCATCACTGTGTTTGTCACTAGCTTGCTTCAGGACATATTCCTTTTACTCCGTTCCTTCTGCCAAAACCATCTTTCAGTCATCGCTCCATACTCTCTTGGCTGCCATCCATGTGGCTGCCATCTGTCACCTCAGGAACAAGCAAGAGTAGCACCACCCATCCTGACACCTGCATTGCTAAAGAGTCCCTGCCCAGGAGCCTCCTCTCAAGGCTCCCTCTAGCTATTGCAAAGGTGGACATTCTGCTCCCAGCGGACCTGTCTTTGCTCCATTGAATTGATGATTCCCTTTGGTGGCAATTGCTCCCAAGTCTCCAATGAATAAGTAGGGAAACAATTCTAGCTCTTTGTGTAAAGGTTTATAATAGCACAATGCGTAGAGACCAAGGGTCAGCAAGTCTTTTAGCTTTGCATATGCCATCTTATTGTAGTTTTATTTTTCCTGCACTAGAATGTACATACTATTCTATGGCTAGATTAAGTTTGGTTCAGGTAACAATGAACACACAATGCACAGAACCATTATCATTCTCTGGTTCGCAGCTCTGTATTTGAGTTCAGCTTGTATTGGACTCTTTTCCTAAAGATAATTCTTTTCAGAGACTTCTATAATCCCCTCTTGAAATTCCACCACCCCCCATCAATTAACTTTTCAAGTCCTGGGAAGTGTCTGAATATGTATGAACCTAAATCATGTACATTCTTCAAATTCCTTTCCCTGGAGGCTCCTTTGGCTTTATATAAATAAGTTAATTCAAATATACACCAGGTGTGGAGATAACTCTGAATCACATACCAAATCCCTGTTCCTGTAGTCAGAAAAAAATATTTTTAAAGACGCATATTTGTTTGCCTTCTTTGAAGCTTGAATTCTTCCAATTAAGACTTTTTATACATAAGCAGAATAAACAGGATTTTTAATCTTTTCTATCTTTTATCTCTTCTTTCCAGGTCCTCAAAAGTGGAGATTAAAGATTAAAATATAGCCAATACTTTGGTCAGTTTACTATGTGCTGGCACTTTTTGACATACTTTATATATACTAACATGTTAACCCTCACCACAACACTCTGAAGTAGGTACTATTATGAGCATCCTCCTTGGAGTATATGCTTCTGTCTAAGGTCACAGTTAGTAAGTGGCAGTCAGAAATTGAATACAGATTCTGAGTCAAGAGACCGTGCCTAACCACCATGTTCACTGCCTATAATAATAGGTGCTTCTCAAAGGATAGGAAATCAAGGTACAACATGTTTTTCAATTGCTTCCCTTAGTTCATTATAAGTTACTTTTTTCTATCAGCTATGAGGATGAAACTACTTTGTATAATGATTTCTATTTTTCTCAGTGTCTAATCAGGACAGGATACTTCATAGATGTTTATTAAGCACTGTCTGAGTTATTACTACTATTTCTATTTACTCACACTAACACAAATGCTATTTGTTACTTCATTTTACAGGTATTTTCTGAAATAAAGCTCAGTTCAATCAAATCTCATCATGTACCTTGTTAACTATTGAAATCTCAATGTCAAGCACAGGACCTGGTACTCTGTGTGTGCTTCATAATTATTTGTTGAATTAATCTGTTAATTAATGCATTGGTACTGTTCTATATGATGGATAAAATGAGATAAAATGAGATGTAGTTCTTGACTGACAACCACTTGAAATAGACATAAAATGAAAATGTCAAAGAATATATTAAATGCTAAGATGGGTAATCACAGCACTAAGGGACCATGGAAAGCTGAGTGTGTAGTTTTGTTTCTATGTCACTTAAAGGAGGAAAGATTTCAAAAAATTAATCACAGAGCTTTAGTTTCTACATGTGCACACACATATTCATTTTTCTTTCCCTTTCAAGATGATCCTACTAATGGAACCATTATAATGTCTGAAACTATCTAAAGATAGATGGATTTGCACTAATATGCTTTCTGAATTGAAACATAAGTGGTCAGTGTGTTGTCTGTTTAGTATCTACAGCCACAGTCTTAGGTTCTTTTGATCTTTGTAGTATCGACTAATCATCCTATAATAGCCAAAGAAAAGCTCTATTCCTCAGGGAATGTTCTACATCTATTTAAGCTTGGTTCACACATGAGGTTTGTTATCTCTCCAAGCAATCAGTACTTGGCTTACTCAAAGTTTTGTGTTTTCTCCAGCTCATCCAGGCTTCAGATCAAGGTATATTTTTGCTCCTCTCTTGGCCTAGACACATTCTGCGAGTGTATTTATCAATCTATTTCTAATAGAAATGCTTATACCATATATCAACTGTGTGCTATAGGGAATACAGAAAAAAAGAAATCCTGCCCCTAACTTCAAAAGATTTGAAATCATGCACAAATAAAAGATAAGATTTCTGCCCAGGAAGTAACTGCAGAACAATAGGAAATAATAAATAATAAAGAGATAAAATGTGTGCAACAGATAATAAGTGCCATAAGGGGAATTTTCAGCACATCATAACCAAACTTCTGAAAACTGAAGACAAAGGAAAAAACCTTGAAGACAGCCACAGAAAAAAAGGCATTACCTACAAAGGAACAATGATTTGAATGACTGTGGATTTCTCATCAAAAACCATGAGGCAAAAGGTACAGCATAACATTTATAAAGTGCTGAAATAAAAGAAATGTCAACCTAGAATTAAATATCCCACAAAAACATCCATCATAAGTAAAGATGAAATAAAGGCATTCTCAGTGAAGGAAACTAAGAGATTTTGTTTTCAGCAGACTGGTTTTAAAATAACTGCTAAAAGAAGTTCTTCAAGCAGAAATATATTGACTTGAGAAAAACTTGAAACCTCAGAAAAAGGGAAGCACAACCAAATTGGTAAATATCTAAATAAATCTAGTAAACTATTTTTCTCCTCGATTTCTTTAGAATATGCTTCACAATAAAACAACTGTAACATAAAGAGGAGTGCATAAAGAGAAACATATTGTGGTATGGTTTCTACTTTCCACTTGAAATGTTAGAATATTAATTCCAAATAGAATGTGAGAGATGTAGAAGTATGCATCTTATAATCCCTAGAGTAACTCAAAAGTAGCATAAAGAGATTCAATCAAAAACACATCTAAATTAAAATGAAATTCAAAAAAAAATAAAAGCTCAAATAATCCATAAAAGGGAGGGGAATGAAAAAATATAATGTACAAACGGAAAACAGGCTTAAAAATGGTAAATATAAATGCAAGAATATAAAAAATTGCATTAACTGTAAATAATCTATGTGCAACAACTAAAAGTCAGAGAGTATCAGAATTGGTTGAAATGTCTAAATTTGGGGAGCAGATGTAACTCAAGTGGTTGAGTGCCTGCTTCCCTGTACAAGGTCCTGGGTTCAATCCATGGTACCTCCTTAAAAAAATAGTCTCAATTTTGAGTTCAAGAAACTCATTTCAAATATTGTGCTATAGTTAGGATAAAGGTAAAAGAAGAGGGAAATATATGCCAGGTAAACCCCAATTAAAAGAAAGCTGGAGTAGCTATATATTAATATCTAATAAAGTAGACTTCAGAACAAGGAATAGTACTATGGGTAATAACGATAAAAAGGTCAATTTATCAAGAAGATGTAACAAACTGCAGAGACTTAAAATACATGAAACAAATCTGAGAAAACTATTGTGCAAAACACTTTGACACTTTCTTATAAAGTAAAACAAATACTTACCACCACTTGATCCATTTCAGAATATTTACCCTAGAGAAATTAAAGCTTATGTTCACACATAAACCTGTACAGGAATGTTTATATCATCTCTATTCACAATCACCATAAATTGGATACAATTTAAATGTCTTCAACTAGTGAACAGATAAACAACCGTGGTACATCCATTAAATGAAATACCATTCAGCAATAAAAAGGAATGAACTGCTGATACACACAAAATCTTTGATGACTCTCAAATGCATTATGTTGATTTAGAACAGCCAATCTCAAAAGGTTACACACTGCATGGCTCCTCTTATATACCATGCTTGAAAAGACAAAATTATATTAAAGATGAGTGCATCATCAGTTCCAAATGGTTGAAGGTGTCAGGATGGTGATATAAAAGGTAGCCCAAGGAAAATTTGAGATGTTCCAACTCTTGTGTATCTTTATTCTGACATTAGTTACTTGAATCTATATGTGTATTAATATTTGTTGAATTGTATAGCAACAAATAAAAGTCAAATTTATTATGTGATTAAACTAAAAATAATAAAATAATATGAAATAAATGAATACAATGCTAAACCTAGCCTTAAAACTTTTCCCAACTTGTCTCAAGTCCATGGCTTATTCCAAACGTATACGCCTGTTATACTCTCACTATCCTCAATGTTACATCCATTTTTTAAACATACTTTTTAATTTTTTTAAAAAAGATACAAAGATTGCATAAATGTTAATAAAAAACATGGGGGATTCCCATATGCCTTGCTCCCAATCCCTCCCACATTTCCCCACATTAACAAAATCCTTCATTAGCATGGTATATATTTTACACTTAATGAATTACCACTAAGTTTACACTCTCTCTTGCACAATTTTGTAAGTTATGACAGGATATATAATGGCTTGTACCTGTCATTGCAATGTCATTCAGGACAATTCCCAAGTCCCAGAAATGTCCCTGCATTACACCTGTTTTTCCCTCTCCCTCCCCTCAGAACCTCCAGTGACCTCTGCCTCGACATCAATGATCAAAGCTCTTCCATTGTTAGAATCACAATAGGTCTATATTGGAATACAAGTACATCTGCTGTAGTCCATCATTCATTCCCCAATCCTTAGGATTCTGGGATAGTGATGCCCACTCTACCTCTAATTGAGACGGCCTTAGATCTCATGGGGCAGTTGGATGAGACTGTCTTGCTTGCAGTTTCAGTCTCTCTCTGTTCCTTGGGATGGTCGTTGTCCATCATCATCTCCTTGTTAGTTATCTTGGGTGAGTCCAATGAACTGGAGAGTAGGTGATACAACTCTGTTGAGATTCAGGGCCCAGCTGGCACACGGACAGCCTAAAGATTTAAGTCTCTTGGACACACACTTACCAACTCTAGTACTAAATATAGGTTCAAAGAGAAGGGGCAGAAGAACCATGTGTAGGGATACCACAACTGAGTTAAAGTCTGTCACACTGGGGAAAATAAATTCCCAAGTATTGCCCACTGGCAGGCACCAAACTCCTGAGTTGTCTGCCCTGCCAATAGTGTCTGGATGATTCTGCTCTTTGAGGTTATATTCATTTTATCTCCTGTAACTCGAGTAAAGTATTTTCTCTGCATTATTCTTTTTTCTCCACAATCATTTTCTCCACCTGACAGAATAGGGGTTACCTTTTCAGGCAGTGGGAAAAGTACTGAGAGGGAACACTTGAGACTACTGGCAAACCGATAATATTTAATAGCCTGATCTTGTTGGTATTTTACATGGATGGGTACATATTCTCTAAGTTCATCAAGCAATTTATGCTTTTTTTGTATGTATTAAGAAGGATTTAAGCATGAAATTAAAAAATAACTTATCCATCATTTAAAAGCCATTTAAAATGTTAAATACCCTGAAGCCTTCCCAAACCTCCCGGTAAAGATAATCACTTCTGTTTTACTGCACCCACAGCAGAATGCTCATGCCTCAATTATAAAACATGCCAGATTTTAGTATAATCATGCATGTGTGTGTGTATTTTTGTTAAAGGTGTGCATATCTTCCTCACAGGTCTAACTGTGCAGATAGAGGGCTTAATTTTTCAGTTACTGGCACATGGCCTGCACCAATAAAAAAGCATTGAATGCACAGTGAAAAAGAAAGTATCTAGAACTTCTGTGATTATTAATAGCCAACATAGGCTCTGGTTTCTTTCTCCTGGCATCTCAGCCCTGAACAACCTTTCCTAGCTTGAATATATGAGATAGTGCCTTATTCTAAACAACTCCTTTTCCTCCTTAGACTTTCCATTTGACTGCCAATAAATTTTTGATACTTTTATTAATATCCTGGACTCAGTCCCCTTGACATGAGTAAGGATTAGAGATGCAAATTAGCGCTTAGTATCTCATGAGATTCTTGGGATGAGAACACTGGTAGAGAGAAACCTAATAAGGTTCTCATGTATCACAACTTTATTTGCCAGACCATTGCCATATCCTTGAGTTGTCCTCATCCACAGCTTCTTGGTGTGAATGTCCACTAGGAGCAGACTCTGAGTAAAAGAATTTTTATTACATCTATTCTTACCTGGAAGGTGAAATCATTGTGAACTTTAAATCAAAAGTCTAGCCCAGTGTTTTAGTGTGAGTAATA
>PVKH010004394.1:0-23419 GCA_004027955.1 Chaetophractus vellerosus
AGAGGGAGAACGAGAAACAGATACAAAAGCAAGAGCAGAGACAAGGTAGAAGCAGAGTCCAGATAACGATCACTTTCCTGGATTTCTGAGGTCCACCAAATTCCAATCCTTTGGTTTCCTTATAATTAATTTTTAAAAATTTCTTCATGCATTTAAATAAACCTAACTAAAACACTGTAGGAGACTCCTAATTGGTCTCCCTGCTCCCTATCTCTCTCTACTCTTATCCACCCTGCACATCACTGACAGGTAAGCTGGAATCAGTATATGAAAGGTCTTAATTTTCAGATTAAGGAATTAAATATTTTTCAGAAAGAGAATCAATGTACATTTGTAGGAGGAAGGTGACATGGGGGAAAGTTAAGTTTTTCTAAAGTAAAGCTAATCACAGTGTAATAATTGGAAAAGCTGGGAGACTGCTAAAGTCAAGAAAAATTCTCAGTGATGGACAAGGGGACTGCCAGCCCCCTGACTCCTGGGCTGCCCATAGTTCTGTCCAAGATTGACCCATCCACCTGTGCTCTGGATCTCATCCTGTTCTGCTAACTCAGGGGCCCCAACAGCGAGCAACATTGCCACCTGCTGGGAGTTAGGGAAATTACAGAACAGGATTATCTCAGGAGCCAAACGTTCTTGGATTTCATGGTGTGAAAGTTATCTTAAATAATTCTGTTTTTAAAAAGAGATCTAAATATAATTCCTATTTTGCTTAGTGAAAATAATTATCTTTTAGGTCACAATGCTATTTCAGATTATAACTCTTAGACTTGAACTCTGGAAAAATGCAATTTAGGAATTGCTGCACTTTGAGTAATTTACATTTTCATTTAATTGGTGTCAGACCAAAATTAAATCAAGCAACTCTAGCCTAGTTAAGTGCGTTTTGGAATAGCGAGAGGTTAAAAAGGCACCTGCTCTTTTCATTTTAAATTGGGTAAAAGAATACATGTAGTTAAATAGAAAGTCCTCTTGTCAGAGGGATAGATTTTTTATTGCTGCTCTTGGGAGTAGATGGCCTTAGTTAATTTAGAATAGGCAATCCAAGGTTGATATGTAGCAAAATGATATTTTCACAAAGTTGTGCGTTGCTTTTATTATTAATAATAGAAAGAAAAATATAGAAGATAATTTATAATAACTTTGAAAATTGAAAAACATCAAAATAAGTAAATTAAATGAGAAAATTAAAAATCTCTGTAATTGCAACTATGGAAAAATATGTGTGCTTACAAAGCAGATCCAAGAGGCCAAGCTATGTATCCAAGGATGGAATTCTTTGTGATAAAGCATTTTGGGGTGAATTTCTAGGGCATAGTGAGCATTTAGTTATCCTCTATGATACCCCTGCTCTCTTTCAAATCCTGAACCACATAAATCTTGGTTTGGCTAAGATCCAAAGCATCCTGCCCCACTCTCTCTTATAGGACTTTCCCTTGACCACTGACCCTGTGTGGATCAGACTTCCATTTGCTATGATCCCTCAGACTTGGTTTGACTCCCTTATTTCTCTCCTTAATATTTGAAAAGGCAGACAGGTACAGTTAGCTCCCAGAAAGAAAATCTTAACATTACCTCATCAAACAGACACACAATTTCTAGAGGACAGTGAAAAGAGTTCTTTACATTACCTTTTCTCTGGTGTCCCTTCTCTGTCTTCCTCTTTCGCTCTTCTTTCCTTGTTTCTCCTCCATTATTTTACTGTTTTCCCTTCCCTCAAGGTCAGTTAATTCCATAAAGATTTCCCCTGGGTGAACCTGAAGCAGAGAAAAGTAGAGATACTTTTGTTGCCATTTTAAAATATAGCGAAGTGTCTTCCTTCTCCATTTATTTAAATTCTGTATTTATTACCCTGGCTTGGTATTGACTGGGGAGGGGGTGAGAATTGGGGGGCAGGATGGGAGTAGGGAAACATCTACCCCAGTAAGATAAGAGAGGTTTGAAGTTCTATTTGGGGTAGTGGGTGTGGGCAAAACAATGTCTCCGTCAGATTTCCTTCACCCTTCCCTCTGCTAGACAGAATAGCTTCCAGCTTGCTCCCCTCTTCCCCACAGGAGACTTCCAGCCAATCTGCTAGAATTACAGCCTATAAAGGATTGCCTTTGCTTAGGATAAAAGGACAGTAATGGTCTCTTTCATATCACTTACACAATAGGTCCTCTTGCCCAACACTACATTTATATTCAGCTACATAAAATAATTATTATCTGAGCTGAAAAAGGAAATCCAGACTTATTAAAATACCAGACTTTTAGTTTTGTAAGTCTGACCATGTGGCCTCTAGTCTGTAGATATTTCTTCCATCTGTTGTATTACAGAATGTGCAAGGACTGAGGGAAACCATTCAGGAGCTTAAGTCACATTTATTTTGATGGTGAGGCAGATGCTAAGAGAAATCTAGGGGGAGTAAAGCACAGAGACATTACATTCTGACTGACCTTGGGATGGGCAGTTTACCAAAGAGAAAAATATCCTTACATTTCTTTCTGGTGAGTTGCTTACAACTTAACGACTCACCATCTGGGAGTTGATGAGATCTAAATGTGCCAGTTATTCAAATATCGGTCCTATTAAGGTGGTGGCAGAGGAAGCAGGCAAGCCTGTGTAACTGAGGTAAAAATTTAACCCATCATATAAAATGGGGTCAGGGGCCAGCCGTATAGCCCAGTGGATAGGGCGCCGGTATACCACATGGGAGGCCCCGGGTTCGGTTGCCGGGGACCTCTCCTAGCAGGCAAACCGCCTTGAGAAGGACAAGCCGCCATGGGCGGGCACAGCTGCCGTGGGCAGGGCAAAAAGCTGCCACGGACAGGGCAAAGCCACCACGGGCAGGGCAGGTCGCCCATGAATGGAGCACAGCCAACCACCCACAAACTGAAGCGGAGCCGGCTGTGAATGGAAGCAGAAGCCGCCCACAAGCGGGGCAAAGCCGCCTGCACGGTGACCGGTCTCAGCACGTCGCCGCAACGGGGGGAGACAAAGCAGACAGAGAGGAACACAAGAATGGACACACAGCAAGAGCAAGCAGAAAGGAGGGGAGGTGAATGTAATAAATAAAAAAATAAAATAAAATAAAATAAAATAAAATAAAATAAAAAAGTAAAATAAAATAAAATAAAATGGGGTCAGAGTTTGTTTAGTGTTTTATCCAGAATTAGACTCACATCTGTGGCCCAAGAATGACCAAAAGGCTCCAGAATTAACTCAGTGCTCATGGCATTTTAGATTTACCAGGGATTTCTAAAAACTACCAAGCCAAGGCCTCATCCCAGAACAATTAAATCAGAATCTCTGAAATGAAGTCAGAGCAATGGCCTTCTTTTTTCTTTTCTTTTTATTAATTAATTTTTTTAAGATACAACGATTACATAAATGTTGCACAAAAATTTTTGGGGTACCTGTATGCCCCACCTCCCACACCTCCCACAACCTCCCACATATATATTCTTCATTAATGTGGCACATCACCTGCAATAGATATTCACATTTTGGGGCATTTCCACTAAGCATGGACCATAGTTCACATTGTAGACCACACTCTCTACCACACAGTTCTATTTGTTATATGATGATATAAAATGGCCTATATCTGTCACTGCAATGTCACTCAGGACAATTTCCAAGTCCCGAAAAATCCCCTGTATTACAACTGCTTTTCCTTCTCCCTGCCCCCAAAGCTTTCAGTGGCCACTGGCTCCACATAATTTTGTAATTTATTCCATTGGGTGAATCACAAAAAGTCTAAAACAGGATACCAGTAAGTCCACTCTAGTCCATAGCCCTTCCCCCAATCCTGAGGAAACTGGGATGGCAATGTCCCCCTCACATCCAAGTGAGAGGGAGCATGTATCCCATGGATAAGATGGATGAGATTATCCTGCCTGCAGCTGCAGACTCTCTTCATTCCCTGGGATAGCTGTTGTCAATCATCATCTCCCCACTAGGTGTCCTGGGTGAGTTCATTGAGTTGTAGAGTAGGAGTTGCAGCTCCATGAGCTTTTGGACCCAGCTGGCACATGGACAGCCCGTGGACTCCACTCTCTGGAAGTACACCTAAAACTCTGGCATAACACATAGGTTTCAATAGAAGAGATAGATGAGCCATGTGCAGGGAAGACATTTCGGTCAGACTCTGTCACTCTCAGGAGCAAGGGTTCCAAATTAGGGCCCACTGATAAGGCACCAAACTCTGGGGCTATCTGCCCTGATATAGGACCTGGGTGTCTCTGGAGCCCTCAGAAGCCCCTTGGTTGGGGTAATATCCACATTGGAAGCCTATGAGGTCCTACTGGGATGTGCATAAGGGTTACCTCTGGGATGACCTCCTGACTCACTTTGAAGTCTCTTAGCTCTATGAACTCATTTGTCTTTATTTGAAGACTTTTTCCATTCATATTGCCCATTGGCACTTGTTAGTAATCCCTCGATGCCAGGGGGGCTCATCCCCAGGAGTAATGTCCCACGCTGGGAGGAAGGTAAAGCATTCATATGCTGAGTTTGGTTTAGAGAGAGGCCACATTTGAGCAACAAGAAAGCTCTCAAGAAGCAACTCTTAGGCACCCCATAACACTAGGCTGTTTCAATTTCAAGAGCAAATACTCATAAGATTAGTCATCAATAACAAGGGCCCTTCAATGGATCATCCTCCTTTACCAGACACTGCCCCTGCACTTGGGGGATTGTTGCTACTCTCCTGGGGAATATGGCAGAGCTCTCCAGGATGGGAATTCAGTATTCTCTCATTTATTGAGTAATTCTCCACCCCGTGACCATGCTCCGTGAGCATTTGAATAATTTTTTATACTTTTTATGTATGTTCAGGGGAACTTCTTCCCATGCACCCCAACCCCTGACACCCCCCCACCAATGATCCTCTCCCATCCTGTTGTAACCCTTCTGTGCAATGGCCTTCTTAAAAGATACCTCATGAGACTCTAATGTGCAGCCAGGGCCAAGTATCAGTGCTATTTGACAATTTAGAATGGAAACAAGTTTACATCCTCATTCTATTTTCACTACTTAAACAGCCAGATTTGCAAATTTTACTTGAATAAAGAATGTCTCGATTTGAAATTCTGACCAATAATTTCAGTCCCTAAAGTAGTAATTTGCCAAATGGTACTTAGCAGGTTAATGAAACATTGGTGTAACTTCCATGTAGTCCCATGAAATCCTTCATATGCTGGGACATTCTCTTCATTACCCATATTTGTAAAGACTAAATCTTTCATTAATTTTAACTGTCTCTTTCGTATATATTTTTATGTCACATTGGTTAATTCTATAAATTGGTTCTATGAATTAATTTAATCTAAATAATAAACTAAAGCCTATGAATATACTTAAAGCTATTATGAGAACCCTAACCAAAGAATATATTTTCTTCAATTATTTCATAAAATATAAATTACTCAATGTTTCTGATGAGAAACTTAAAATATTATGCAATTATAATTATATCCTCATATATTCTGAATACATATATAGGCTCTTGTATTAGTGAGGATGTAGATCAAGCTGCTGTAACAAGGGGACTCCAAACTACACTGGATTCAGTAACTTAGAAGCTTATTTTCCTCTCATGAAACAACCAAGTGGAGGGTATCTCTTGGTACAAGCTGCTATTCCAGGGATTGACAATTCCCAGCCAGAGGTAAGAAGGGAAATGAAATAGACAGAGAACATCACTTCTGTTCACATTCCCATGGCCAGACTGAGCCACATGTGCATGCTCAACTGCAAGGAAGGCTGAGAAATAGAATCCCCATCTGCGTAGGCTTGTGCCCAACTGAAAATCAAAGAGGAGGAGAATGGATATTGGTAACAATTATTAGTCTCTATGGTTCTACATACAACCCAGAATACAAATATACTTGGAATATAAGGAAAGTACATTGTTGTTTTATTTTGAGAATATGTATATTCATTATGTGTCTTATTAACTTCTTAAAAGTTTAAAATTTGCATTCATTTGATGAAAAAGACATTTTATAATATAACACCTTCCTTTATGCATAGCATTATCAACTAACCACAGCAAGTGAAGCGTATAATATGGATCATGCTATACTCCCAACTCTCTCCATTTAGTACTGATTTGGGCTTTCTCAGCATGCAATAGCTCAACAGAACAATGTCCAGTGTTATTTCCTTTTTTTAATTGAATGGATTCCAATAGTTTAGTCATGGATTCCTTTGAGAGTCTGATGAAAATAATGGCTTCTCTAGAACATATATCAACAATTTAGCAAAAACTTTTAAGGGACTTAGGGACCTCTCTCATAAACTTAGTTTAAGAAATAGATCCTCAAGAACATAGTGTCAAGGAGCAGATGTGGCTCCAGCGATTGACTGCCTGCTTCACATGGGAGGGCCCAGGTTTGGTCCCTGGTGCCTCCTTAAAACAAAAACAAGGGAACCAGCTGTGGCTCAATCAGTAGAGCCCTGGTTTACCACATGGGAGGCCCCAGGTTCAGTTCCCGGGGCCTCCTCGAGAAGGCAGGCCGCCTTGAGAAGGCAAGCCACCACGAGCAAGGGCAAGCCGCCGTGAGCAAGGGCAAGCCACTGTAGGCAGGGCAAGCTGCCACAAGCAGGCAAGCCACCGTGTGGTGAGCTGACTCGACAGGATGCCGCAGCAGGAGGAGACAAGCAGACATGGAAGAATGCAAAAAGCAATGAACACAGCAAGAGCAAGCAGCAAGGGAGGGATATATAAATAAATAAATTAAATAAGTAAATCTTAAAAAAAAAAAAACAAGCTAGCAAATGAAAAAAACAACTCAGGGGAGCAGATGTGACTCAATGTTTGAGTACATGCAAGGTCCTAGGTTCAATCCCCACCACAGTACCTAAAAAATTTTTAAAAAGAATATAGAGTCTAAGAGGATATCCTCCCACCTTCCACAGCAGCCTGAGATAGTGTAGATAAAATTACTATTCTCTGTCTCTATGGAACCCTCCAATGAAATTCCTGAAACTCTGGTCCCAGATGAAACACCTAGCACAAGACCCAGGGAATAGTAACTGCTCAATAAATGTTAGTTCCCTTCTTGTGGAGTGGTTGCTACAAAGGTGCGTCATGAGAACACAGGTTCAGGTACAACAGAAACTTTCAGCAAATGATCACTTTATTTTACAGAATAAAGAGTCCGGAAAAGGCAAATCTCCTTTTTGTATACATAAAACAGAGTCCAAAAGATCAGGGGAGTAAGTCCCATTGCTGCTGGTCTCCCTGGAAGGCCAAACACTGCTGGGTTGGGGTTGATTGATGGCGGCTTTGCAGCCCCCATTTTGCACCAAAAAGACACCAGTCTCTACAGTTTGATAAACATTTGGGGCTGCTGGTTTCCAGTTTCCGGTTTCTGGGTTTATGGTTTGGCAGGGTCTTTCCATTAGACAACATCTCCACCCCACCCACCCCCACCTCCCGTGGGTTGTGGAGTGACACACAATAGAAAACGAGATGTGGGTAACCAAAGGCCGAGGATGTGTTTGTGACTTCCCCAGAGAAAGGGGTGGGGTAGATGAGGTGTGGGTGACGGCCATTTAACGAAGTCTGTGACTTCTCTAATACTTGCATTACAAGGGCCCTCCCTCCCCCTGAGAGAATCCCCTTGGTGTCTCGTGCACTCCCCTTGGTCTTGGTGTCATCCCCCACATCCTGCAATATGGAACGCATCCACAGCCATCAATGTTGGCCTGATCATTCTCATGACATAACACTGCTCCTTTTGGAACGAATGTGGATCCCCTCTCCATCAGTGGGACATTTGTCATTTCTTCTTGCCCACACAGCATCTGAATCCTTCTTACATACAGAAAATTATCTATATATATATCTCAGTGGGAGACAAAACTCACCTTGCGATATAGAAACTGAAAATGCAAGATATTTTTTTCTAGGCTCCCTCATAAAGTGCATGGGCCCTTAGTATAGGCTCTGCCAACTTTATGCATCTGCCACATCTACCTAAGACTATTTCTATCAAGAACCTACTTGAAATTCTTCCTTCTTACCATTGTTCTTCCTTCTAAATTCCTGTGGGTTAACTAAAATGTTATGTAACTGGAAACATAGGCTCGTTGAATACATATGTTCATGAGACTGGGCTCCACTATAAGGATTTATGCAGCACTGAGGAGAAAGAAACATCACAGGAACCCAGGAAGGCCTGGAGAGCCAGGCCTCACACGTGCAACTCTGATGGGCAATAGGAGAGTCAAGATTCCAAGATGTGGGCAACTGCATTATCGTTTTGCCCTTAAACATCAGGAGCTCAACGATTTTCAGTTTTGTGCTCCACCATGAAAGAGCCTCTATTTCTGCTTCTCTGTGAATTTCCTTATGTTTTCACTCTTACCACTTTCTGACATCTTTTCCCCTAAGTATCCAAATTTCCAAAGAGGGTAAATCTGATGTGATCTCAAGTCACCATCATTCTTGTACAAGCAGAGGATTTGAAACCAGCCTTCTTAGAGCCCTGGCCATGTGTTCCTCCCATCCAATCATCTGTAGTGGGGTGGAGTATTTGAGTGGTTAGAACCTGGTCACCTAGGCTTTAGGCACCCAGAAAGCCTAACATAGGGCTGTGGAGATGGCAGGAAACTGTAGGTTAATAGTCAGCTGATTAACAATCCATAGAGCCATAGAACCAGCTTTGGGGGAACAGAACTATGTGGGAAGGGTCAGACTAAAGGCTAGGAGGTCTTTCTCTTAATTTGTTCCAGGAATTCTGATGGACTCTAGTGGAAGTGTGGGTAAAAATATATTTGAAAAATACAACTGTTGAGGTCAAGTAGTTTCCTTGAAAGAAAAATAATTTATAAGGAATATGTTTCCCTATAGCTTCCAGAGTTTACACAAATGACAATCTGAGTGCCAGGAGGAACAAATGTTAAACCCAAACAACATGAACTTTTGGTGTGGCCTCATATAAAAATTGAGAGTTTGCTTTATTTTTTCTCATTTAGAACAGATATATTTAATGAACTGTCATAAGAAACACAAAATAATTTTGTTAAAATTCTATTTGTATTATAGATTAAATTTTCATAAAATAATTTAAGAAAATATTTTATTTTAATGGGAGAAAGCTAATAAAACATTTTGTAATGTGTTAAAGAGTTGCTTAACCTAAATATATCCTAATAATCAGCACCACTGTAAAAAACATAAGTACATACTTCTACTGGATATTAATAATCTTTATTACAAAACAAATATTTTATGTTGAGGTAACATTTCAAAGGGTATTTGGCAAAAGCCGATTTAATTCTATATACACAGCTTTTCTATGTGCAACATACATAAATGATTCAGATAGTTCTCCTAGCATTGCACATAAACTGATTTTAGGGGGAAAATAAAGCTAAAAATTATCTGTTTAAAGTGGGATTTCTTTCTGCTATCCTCTTACATCCAATCTTCCATACCATCACCAGTGGTCAGTAATGTGATGTTAATGGGAGTTCCACAAAAAACAACAAACAGGATAAAATAGTTGGGAAAAAAAGGTTTGTTTATCAAAACACCTCACTGTACAATAATTTGAAAGTGCTTCCACAAGCTAAAATTTTAGTTATATACGATTTCCTATTGCTCATCCCAAGAATAAATAGTCTTCACCCTTCTTCCATGGAGAGATCCTATGCAATCCTCCAACTCCAGGGTCTTTTCCTCTGTAAAGCTTTCCCTGATTCTCCAAGGCAACGTTGCTTGCTCCCATAGCCTTTTGTTCAGTCTTCTATTATAGCATTCATCATGTTGAAGGGAAATAATTCCGATTTCCCTCATGTGTATCTGTCTTTAGATTATAAGCGTCTCAGGAACAAGAAACAAATCTTAAGCTTCTTTATATCCCCAGCACCTAACACAGTGCATGGTACATAATAGAACTTCAATAATGGTTTGTTAGGTTAATGAATTAGGAACTATTTCAGCTGCAAGGCTCTCATCCACATCTCTCTATGCTTCCAGTCTTATTGAGTGTGTCTTGGTGTCATTCCACAGTCTGAAATTTCTATAGAATGGTGATACCCTAAAAACAAGGGTAATGTAGAGCAATTTCTTTCTGGAAAAAAATGGTCTCTGACCATCCTCCTGATAAAATGACCAATAAATTATAGTTGTAATGATTCCCTACTCTCCAACCTCCAAGCCTCCTTTATGTGAAAGCCACTTCTTAAGAAAGCTGATGCTAATAGCCATCTTGACAGTCATTGTCATCTTGGTCCTCAATGGGTTTGTTGTGATAAGTATCAACCGTTAGCTTTCTGCTTTCTATCTCAGTGTTTTCTGACTGGCCATCTTCCTCGCTACTTGATTTGCTCTCAGTAGAGTTGCTATCTTCTTTGGATTTGCTGCTGTCCTGAGAATCACTTGCATCATCTTCCTGAGACTGGCTGTCCTGCTCAGACTGGCTTTCTTTGCTTGGGCTCTCTGCTGAGGCACTCTGAGACTGGAGACCCTCCTGGCTAGAACTGTTCTCATCCTCAGTTGTCTCTGGACTTTCCTCAGAGGATCTGAGACTCTCATTGGATTCACTGTCGGCTTGCTCTTCTTTGGATTCACTTTCTGAATTGGAGGATTTACTGGAGTCTTCTTCGTTGGAGTCACTGTCTCCCTGATCTTCTTCTGAATGACTGACATCATTTTGATCTGGGTTATCACCCCTGGACTCACTCTCTACCACTTCCTGAGATTCACTACTGTTTTCTTGAGATGGAAGGTCAACCTCTTGACTAGATTCACTGCTGATGTCTGGTATGTTTTGGCTATCTTCTTGGGACTGACTCTCCTCACTGTCTTCTTGAGATTCACCCTTGCTGTTTTCCCTGGATTGGCTGAGGCTAACATCTTTGGAGCTGCTGTTTTCTGTGGAATCACTCATGACTTCTTCCATCATATTGTGATCATCAAGCTCACCCCTCTCATCTTCCTCAGAAATGCGGGACTTTCTGAAAACTTTCCTACTGGGATACTCCACTGATTGGTTACCATCTGAATCCTGAGTACTTGCTTGATCGTCACTGTTTCCTTTTGATTCTTTTGATTTGACACTGGCACTGCTCATTCTGGAGTAGCTCCTCTCACTCCTAATGCTGTCTGGATCATCACTCTGCATTCCTTCATCATCAAACTCAGAGGCATCCCCATGGCTACTCTCCCCTTGACTGCCGCCTCCCCCCCAGCGCTCTTCACTCTCGCTCTCGTGGGTGGAGTCTCCTCCCCCAGGCCTGCTGTTCACCTCATCCTCATTGTCGAGGTCCCTGCTCTCACTGCTGGTATCCTGGACACTGTCTTCCCCTTGTGGGGTGCTATCTTTACCGGCTTGTGTTGCATCGGAAGAGTCCTCATCACTTCCGAGACTGGTGTTTCCTCCATTGTCCTCATCACCAAAGGTGTCATCTCCACTGTCATCTTCATCATCATCTTTATCATCTCCTTCTATTCCTCCACTCCTAGACAGGCCGCCAGCTGGTCTATACACATAGTGATGATCATCAGGGCCCAGGCCCTCCTCTGATTCAGTGCTTTCACTGGGATCTTCATTTGCCTGGAAGTTAGGGTTACCAAACATGGTCAGTACTCCAGTATCTGATTACAGAGGGTGTTATCTAGTGCCTCTCTGGGCTCCGAGCTCTCTTCCTCCTATGTCTCATCCCTCCTCTAAACCACAGTTTTACTACTCAATAGCATTACTACCAGAGGCTAAACAGGCTATGGAAGGAGAGCCAAAATTCAAATCATTCCATTTTATATGAGCATACTTCACTCAACACTGTAAATTTTTTCTCAAAAAGCTTTATAGAAATCACATTTATGAAATATAAGTCATATTGTAAGTATAATTTCTTAAAGGAAATGCTCAGAGAATTTTTTGTGAATTAAAGAGCTGGTTTATAATGCTCACTCAATTTTTGGTTTTAAAATAGTTCTATCAAATAATCTTAATGACCCTAATATTTTTTTCTAATCAACTCTGGAAAATAATATATTATGACAGGAGGCTGAAATTGTTAGCTAAAATGAAGATAAGGTATTGTAGTAAGGTATATACCCTCAGTCAAGTAATGTTTAAGTTTTTTTCTTATTATACATCCCCCCCCTTTTTGCTTGTTCTTGCTGTGTTCATTTTTTTTTTCTCTGCATTCCTCTGTGTCTGCCCGTCTCCCCCCACTGGGGAGACCTGCCGAGTCAGCTCACTAGTGCGGTGGTGCCCTGCTTGTGGGGGCTCTCCCTTGCTCGCGGGGGCTTGCCTTTGCCCTTGGGGACTTGCCTTTTTGCCCACCCATGGGGGCTTGCCTTTGCCCGTGGCAGCGTGCATTGCCCACGGCGGCGTGCCCTGCCTGCGTTGGCTTGCCTTCTCGAGGCGGTCCGCCCGTTTGAGGAGGCCTGGGGACTGAACCTGGGGCCTCCCATGTGGTAAACTGGCGCCCTACCAACTGGGCTAAACAGCCGGCCCCTCAAGTAATGTTTATAACTTATTAGCTCAGGCAAAGAGTTTTCTGTAGAAGGCTCAGCTAGAAAAGTTTAACTAGTGTGACCACCAACGCAACTTAGTTCTAAGTGTGAAGTGAAAGATGTGACCGTGATGAGTAAATGGATACAGGTAAAAAGGTATAGTGAGTCTTTATCCTCCATGCTCTGGAAATACTGCTCTCATTACCATACCCTACAACAGAACATGTGTGCCAATTTTTTTTCCTTTTTCCCTATGTCCCTATTGATCAGAGTCTGAGTTTCCAATTAGGAGTACTGAATGATGACATATCTTCATATTGCTGGAGTTCTATACTGGTGTACTGGAACTGGAACTGACCATGTATTGAGCTTGCAATACCTCATTAGGCACATATCACACCCCCTTCAAGCAGGGACTGATGCCCTCATTTGAAAACTCAGAGAACACTGAGCAATAAACCACAAAGCCCATAGAAAAGAGCAACTCTCCAATTATGCTTTTAAATTTCTACAATATTCCTCAGATAAAACTTAAGTAAATAAGGGTAAAAACAAAATAATGCATCTTTCAACTCTGGCTGAGGGCAGGATGCAACATGGGCCCAAACTGCAGGAGAAGCCTGCTTCCCTGAGATTGAGTTTGGCTAAAATGATATGACAGCCCAGAAAATAATGACATTAAGTCTTAGAAAAATGGGGGGGAAAAAGAGCCTTTTTTTTTCTTCAGGAACGAGATATAAGCTAAGTCAAATTCTGGAATAAGTCAAGCGCTGACTACGAGAATGCTGAGTCATTTGTCTTTCTCACACCCAGGGCCACAGATAGACATATTTTAAGGAGAAAGTCATTAACTAAAGTATCTGTTTCATTAGAGCAGGGGTTCTTAACCAGGGGTCCACAGATGCCCAAGGGGTCTGTGGAAAGATTTCAGGAAGTCTGTGAACTTCAATTGAAAAAAATCAACTTATTATCTCATTTTTCTCTGTCCTCTAATGGAAATCTAGCATTTCCTTCACTTATGAATGTATGCAATAAATAAATTACAGTAGCATTCATTTCACCTGACTGGCACAGGGGCCCATGGAACAAAAAAGGTAAGAACCCCTGCTGTAAAGGTTCCTTAATGCTCTCCTAATTCTCCTCCAACAGGATCCTGGACCCGAGGACTCCAAGCCCAGCAGGCACCTCGTGTTCCTGTGAACACTTTTCCTCACCTGATCTAAATTGCTCCAATTGTAAAGCAACATTTTAGAATGAGTGAGCTACTACTTGTCTAACATAGTCAATGACAGTTTGTGTATATGTGTATTATTATAATTTTACCACAAGGGATATTTAGGGCCACAACAATTACAATCAAACACTAGTGATAAATTTGGAATGAACAGCCTGTCCACAAGATCTGAATTCTCCCCACTCATTTTTCCCCTCTTCTTTTATGGGACAATTTAGCCAACATAACCAATACTTAGAAAACATTATATTTAGAACTGATGCCAGGTCATTTAATCTAACATCATTTCCTTCAATTCCTAAGTAGCCTGAAAAGTTAAGAAAGACCTGTTTAATTACCTGTTCCTCTGAACTAACTTTACTTTCGTCTGATGACTCACTGCTCTCCTGAAAGGAGAAAACAAATATTTATTTTTCCTTTTAGTAGTTCCTCAGGAAAGAAAATAATATATGATACACATCAATTGCTTTAAACAGCATATGGTGATGGGAAGAGTATTAAAGTTACTTCATGAGATGTTTATGACAAAAATAAATGAGATAGTTACCAAGGGCGGTGCTGGTGTCTGAGCCAAATGACCCTGAAAAAAGGGAAGGAAAACAAGTTACTCCTTCACAGATGGATTATGTCATTGCAAATATTTAGTATAACTTTAGGTATTTTTTTAGTTTTTTCATATGTAGTTTACATGAGTAATAATAACCTTTTATGGTACAATGGTTGAAACATAAATAAACAATGGCCTGAAAAGATCTTGGAATAAAAAAGACTTAGAAGATGTTTATATTTCTGATACTTCACTTCCAGAAAAGTATATGTTCTTTAAAGCTAGCTCTTCATACAATCTTGAGTAAATGTAACAGAAAAAACAACATTGAAACTCAGAATCCACATATAAGTCTCAGTGTGACCAACAATCAGGCTTAGCGCTAAAAGTCCTGTATAAATCTGGGTAAACTGGGATGGTTGGTCAAGCTACGTGTGGATAATTCACCCCACATGTCTGACCTTCAGTTTCGTATTCCTAAATTTAAAAAATTAACACCCACTGTGCTTACTTCACCGTGTTGCCATGGGGATGAAAGCAGCTAATACCTATGGAAGCATCTTGAGACCCATCCAATGTGATATAAACTAAAGAAATGACCTATTTTGAGAACATCTACCTTATAAAATTCAATAGTAGACACAATTAAATCGAGAAAGCAATAAAACCTTTCGTGAGTCACACAAGAACACTGATAGAACAAATGCTAAAATTGTGACTTTAGCTAGCCACAGTTTAGATTTACTTTACTCTTTTGAGTCTTGTAAGTGCCATAGAAACCTCTGGTGGCTTCCGTGGACACAGCAAGGTCCCAGTGTGACTCAGTGTTGAGCAATAGGCATGAACACCCAAGGCACAAAGTAGAGCAGAGAAGGGCTGCTGGCAGCAGGTCTTCAACATGCTTCCCAGCAGTGCTCGTGGGCGATGTTTCCTCAGAGGAATGAGCTATCATCAATCACTTTAAGCCTTTGCCCCGGACACTGCGGGTAGGCATGGTGAAGCAGACTCCCCTCCAGTCTGATATCATCTGGAATTAAGGCTGCAGAGGAAGACATTGGTATTTTTCTCATGCCAAGTGTAGACATGAGAACACCGCAGATTTGCACTACCCTTAGCATCGCTGGTGGAAAAAGAGGAAGGATCTACAGTGGCTGATTTTAAATTAATTAGCATATGAATATTTCTGATAAAAGTTCATATAATAAATTCTGCAATGTCTACCTTGGCCTCAGGCAGAGAGAGGCTTCTCTCTGCAGGCTTCCGATATCATATGGCCAAAGCTTTGGGCCCACGCTGTGTGCGCCACAAAAGCCATCAGGAAACAGGGTAGTGAACAAAACTCTGACTTAACATAAGATTTTAACCCTTACTTCTAGTGCCTACCTTGAGAACTTAATAATCTCCTAGACCTGGCCCCTGCCTGAGTGGGAACGAAAACACTGGTTAAGGATATGGAATCTGAAGCCAGAGCAAGCTAGGTTCTAAGCCTGACTCAACCACTTACTAATCATATAACCTACACAGACTAGGTTTAGTCTGTGCATCAGTCTTCTCATCTATGAAATGGGAATAAAATAACAATTTATCCATAGAGTTGTAAAGATTAAGAAAATTAATATATGCAAAGCACTCAGAACCATGCCTGGCAATTGTTCTTGAGATTTTTAGAGTTAATAACTATTGGGTTATTGAGAATCAGTATTCAATAAACATTAACTATCATTCCAAACAATCGAGTGTCTTCTCATCCTTTTTTGTTCACTTCCTGGGACTTGACCCCCTTACCTTCTTGGACACATGCTATCTTCCAGGCCTTTCTTGTTAAAACAGAAGTCCTGGTCCCTCCTGAACAGTCTTGGTTCATTATCATCCATATGCTTCCACTACTATACACATCTACTACAAGAATTAAGCTAAAAAATACCTCCTCACCAGATTATACTATTCAGTTGGAGTTGAAGCATTTTATGTACTAATGCTTCTTACTTCCTATGTTGTAGATTATTATTGTACTCATTAAATCATTAGCAGGTTCCACATTTGCAATGCAGCCATTGGGTTATAAGAATAATATATTAAGGTAAATTTCAAAACCTCATATTTCTACTTACCTTCCTTTCTTCAGAGCTCTCAGATTCAGTATTCTGATACCTGGTCACCTAGAAAATTTAGTAAACAGGGTCAACTCAGAGCAATTTTCAAGACAGCAGCTGTTAATACTTTACATACTTAGGGGAAGTGGTAGTCAAAGTTGAGAAAACATCAGAATCACCTGGAGGGCTTGTTAAGTAGATTGCTGGGCCCAATCCCCAAGGATTCTGGTTCAGTACATCTGAGGTAGGACTGAATTTAGAATTTCTAAAAAATCCCTAGTTGACGTTGATGCTGGGGATGACACCTTGAGACCCACTCAAGAAAAAAGGAGAACCTTAGCTATATGAATGGCACCGAACAGAATAAGGAATAACTCGGAGATATTTTAAAGAGAACGGCTTTCTAAGACACTATTTTCATCTGAATAGAACATAGACACCATGGCTCACAGCAAATGAAGATCGTGGAGTTTTAGTTATAAACGTTTTGTTGTTGTTCGCACGTGCTAGCCTGGTCCTTACCGGGAGAGCGCAGGACAACCCCCACAGGAGCATCAGCAGGACGCTGGTCTTCATAGCCGAGCTGGCCTCTACCTGTGATGAAGGACATAGGTGTTTTTCTCTGTCCTAAGGGAAGTAGCGTCAATTTTTAACTGCTTTTTCCTATTAAATAAGCAACTCTTCCAAATGTCAGTCAACTGACGAATGGATAAATAAAATGTGGTCTACCCATGTGACAGAATATTATTCCACAATAAAAAGGGATAAAGTACAGATACATGCTACAACATGGGTGAACTTTGAAAACAGTAAGTGAAAGAAGACAGTCCAAAAGAGACCATACATAAGAATACTTGATTCCATTTATATGAAATGTACAGAATAGGCAAATCTATAGAGACAGAATGTAAATTAGTGATTGTCGGGGCTGGGATGGATGGGTGGCTGGGGGGTGTTGGCTAAGTGGTGTAGGATTGCTTTTGGGAGGAGGGAAATGTTCTATAATTTACTACGGTATTAGTTGCACAACTCTGTAGATATACTAAAAACTACTTCACACGGATGAAGTGGATGGAAAAAAGAACTCAATCCTAACAGATAAATTAAAACCTTTTCAAGAGGAAATCTTTCAACACTTCTTCACTAACACTTCAACTATAATAAATGGGGGGAGGCGGGCATAAAGAAACAGGAATAGAGAAATTTCTAACCATTCGCTTTCCTAATAGTCATCTCGGTGAGGCAGAGCAACCTGGCAAATTTATTCCCTGATAAAAACTACATTTATTGACACCACTGATAGGGGGTGAGCATTTGTCATAACACACACACAAAATGGCTTCTATGTCACATTTAAACCACATAATAATGTCTAGACAAAGTAGGTTGCTTTTGCATTTTTTTCTAGGTTTTAAGGAGATGTACTATGGGAGGCTTCATTTTACAGTTCCAGAAAATTCTTAATATCTATTTTGATACATTTAGTCATACTTACACATGATTATGCTAAATTCTTGCAAGTGTCATTTGCAATACTGAAGGAGCTAGGGAAGAGTAGAGGTTTGGGATACATTTGTGATTCTTGCTGAGAGAAACATGCCAAATCAAACTGTATTTTCTTGGAGGGTGGCTTCATTTCACACTTCAAGAACTGGTGGGATTTGAAAAACAACTTTTTCTACATCTAAAAATAGATGTTCTAGATGCTATTGGAAAAAATTATTGAAATGATTTAAAAGTCAGTTAACTTGCCTTGCAGTAGTGGGCCCTTGTAACCGTCCTAACAGTGTTGTCATGTGGACTTCCACACATTTTGGGAAAGCTCTTGCAAGTTTATTGGGCTTCATTTTTGTTTGGTTTGCTTCTTAAAATGTTAAATATTTTCTAGACCAGTTACAAGGGATCTACACTAACGATTCTCAATCCTGACTATATATTAGTATCGTCTGGGAGGCTTAAAAAAGATCCTAATGCGTAAATCCCACCCTAGAGTAATATATCAGTACACTGGAGATGGGCACAAGAATGAGTTTATTTTTAAAATGCTTTAGGTGATTTTAACCGTTGATCTAAAAAATAAGGATATGTTGCTCAATAAAGAGTCTAAAATTTATACCAGAAAACAATAAAAATCCTAAGATAAGGAGACTAAAAATGTACCTCATTTCTACTTTCATACAGCACACATGGTCAAAAAGTCTCATTTAATATAATCAGCACTATCCTTCTTTAGCAAAGACACTTAGTTTGTGCTATTTTCCTTATTCTATTTCATCATAGTACATATCAGTCCTTGTTTTGATATTAATTTACTTTTTTCAAATCTTTTGCCTAATATCAATAGAGGAAACATGAAAATGCTAAACTCTACCTAAAACAAGTTAAATTCAACAGATGTAACTTCCCTTTAGTGTCCACAGTCAAACTTTTGTTTGTTTGTTTGGTTTTTGTGTGTGTTTTTTTTTTTAAGTTCTAAGGCTAATTTCTTAAGGAAAGGAAGTTTCTCCAAATATTATACTGTATGCCAATGGTTTCAGCTCTACAGGTCAAATGAAAATTAGACAGCTAACCATTTTTTCAAAGTGAAATTTCAATAGCATTTTAAACTTAAGATGCTCTGAAAACTAGCAAATATTCCAGCCTTGATAAAACATCAATGAATATTGAGTTCGCCTCTTACGTTTTCTTTTGCTTCCATCTTCTCTAAATAACAAAAAATGGGAAATGCCACTCTTCATTTCTCTAAGCCAATGAATGATATGGTGTTTACCAAGGAATTGTGTGTTTCCAGTCATTTTACTTAGGAATAGAATATAGTGAAACGTAAGGAAGACGCACTAACTTTCTTGAGCTTCTAGAAATGCCTGTTCACACCCTGACCTAAAGCAATAATTTCCCAAAGGGAAATGTTGTACACTAACATAAAAGCAACCGTGGAGTCCTGAAAAGCAGATGTTGCCTCCCAAAGATTATAGTCTCCCACTGAGTATTAAAGAAAGGCATATCTTAAACACTATAGCAAGTTTATAGTTAGTATTTTCAATAAGAATAATTATACTTTTGTGAAGTAGACTTCCAAGTGAAAGCTCTAAACTTTTATGAACACTGACTACCACCCTTTTTTTTTATATCCCCCCCCCCTTCTGCTTGTTCTTGCTGTGTTCATTTTTGCGTTCTGCTGTGTCTACTTTGTCTCTCCCACCCCTTGCAGGGGCGCGCCGAGTCAGCTTACCGGTGAGCGGCAGCCTTGCCCACTCACGGGCGGCTTGCCCCGCTGGCGGGTGACTCTGCTCTGCTCACAGGCAACTTGCCTAGCCCGTGGCAGCTTTGCCCTGCCCGTGGCGGCTTTTTGCCCTGCCCACTGTAGCTCTGCCCCGTCCACGGCAGCTTGCCTCCTCAAGGCGGTCTGCCCCACTTGGAGAGGCCCCCGGAACCGAACCTGGGGCCTCCCATGTGCTGTACCGGAGCCCTATCTACTGGGCTACAGCCGGCCCCCTGACTACCACCCTTAAAAAGAATAAAAGCAGTTAAGCAGTAGCTTTATTTTGAGCAATAGGTTACAAAAATAGCTACAATCCTGAAAGATCTGATTCCAGAATCCCATGCTCTTCTTCATTGATTAGACAATGCCATTTTTACAATGCCAGCATGTAACAAACAGAAATTAATGAATGTGATTTTAATTCCACCTGTTTGCAAGGCACTGAATTAGAAGACTTTTAACCTTTCTGGATGTTTTCATAGAGTTGAAAATATCTCGAAATGTTTAGGACCTGGAAGAGGGAATGCAATACAGATTTCCAAACTTCTATGGATTCTTATGTTCTGGAATTTTATAAAAGCTAAGCTTCACTTGAAAAATATACATCTTTTTTATTCAAACTGAAATTAAATAGGCCAAAAGGAGGAAGTAAAGGCTTGAAAAATCATACAATATTTTTATTCATTGAAAAACAACATAGTTGGGTTTGATATGCTTATTTTTGTCTTGTTATTCTGATCCTCAAAAATACTAATGAACACTTATATTCATTCATTAGTAGTCAACAAATACTAATTGAGAATACAGTGGGTGCCAGGCACTGTTCTAGGTACTGAGGATACAGCAGTACGTAAAAAATAATAAAAACCTGTTCTATCAAAAGTAAAATTACCCAGAACCCACCTGATCAAAAGCTCTATTAACTAGAATGTGTTTTGTTATTACTCTTTGAAAATAAAGTGTAATTGGGCCCAGATATGAACTCTTACCAGGAATTCAAAGATCCAAACTAATAAAGCTATAAAATTTCCACCACTACCACGTGTACTTATTTTGAGGTCGCTTATAATCAATCCAACATCATATGCTTTCAACCACTGTAAAATAACTCTAGGTGCTCCAAAATCATGTATAGATTTAAAAGCCTCCTAACATCCAAAGCACATTGGTCAACATCATCATCATTTTGGACTAATGCTCTTTTAAAAATCGTTTGTTCATTTGTGTTTCATCAACAAGGCTACAGTAGGATAAGTCTACTTGAGTCTCAGTTAAACTGAAAATTTGGTTCACCACAAATTACTCCTAGAGAAGACAGTTACTTGAAGTATTACTATCATACATGGAATCATCTAGATGTCACACAGAATGTATCACCTGACCTCAACTCCCACCCTCTGCTATAGAAAGCAGACACTTCAGATAGAGATTAAAAAATGAAATATATGCAGCAAATACAAATACATATGGACAGGAGCGTAGATATACGTAAGTCTTCTACATTAGAAAATGTTTTAAAAGACAATTAAATTCAACATTCACTGAATTCTGACTATGTGCAATACATGATGTTCACATAAATACCCATCCAAACAATACAAAAGCATTGCTATTACCACATACTTAGCATCTTCTTTCAGTTACTCAGTTGATATTGAATATTATTGAACGTTTTGTAGTTAAGTAACACTAAATGGCATTTAATTAAAAATACCTCATTTTGATAGCCCTGCCAGTCACGTTTAGATTCTTTCACAAAGTCTTGTAGGCCATGAATATCCCAATATCCATGTAAACCTAAATCTGAAAGTTTTGTTTTGCTAATTAAATCTAAGCTTCAAAATAACCTTCTATCTGCCTCTTCTTCAGTAAACTTTGCCTTTCAAAAGTACTATGCATAGATCTAATTTAAAGTATTGACTTACCTGTCATTTTAATATCATTATTTACTGTAACATAAAAAATAGGCAAAAAAAATAGGGATCATTTTTACCCATCTCTCTCTGCGTGACATAATGCCTCTCAACATGTATGTGCGTTTAATATTTTCCAATTAATGCAGCAGTAGTTATAAAATAAATTAAAAGCTGAAAACGCCCTACCTTACTCAGGTCCCAAAAAGTCTCAAAAATCAGGCTGAGGTTCTCACAGAGGAAATCTATGACAAATGAAGTCACGCCTGTGTTGGTGTTTTGAACAATTCTCTGATGGTGCAGGAATTTAAACTCTGCTTCAGCTCTTCTCAGCCAATCAGCCCCAGGCTAGGGGTGACTGACATCACAAGGTGTCACCGGGACTCCAGTACACCCACACTTCCTCCAGCTTGCAGAGGCAGATTTTCCCTAAAAAGCTCTTGTGGTTCCCAAATGACTAGACTAGTTTCCATTAAATTGAAGATCTTCCTAAAGCTTTATTTTGATTTCTAAATATATGTCATTCACATCCATGCAGGCTTATGAACATTATAAACAATGACAATGTCTCCCACCCACTGACAGATCCCAGCAGAATCAAGGATGGGAAAAGTAGGTCATAGGGTGGTTAGAAGGCTTCCTGTTAACGTACATTTCCAGGATGTACATGAAGGAAGCTGCTAAAATACTAGATTTTCTTAAATTGTTGTTGTCAAGAATATAGACTTCTATTCTTTCCCTTTTCCTCTCTTAATAACTTCTACTACTCAGCTCCTTTTTTTCCTATCAACCCATCTCTTGCCCCACACACAAAGGCCCTAACTGCTTACTAATTTAGTGGAATACCAGCTTACAGAATTCTATGGTGACTGGAAATGTTAAAGCATCTCCCTAAATAACTTTTTGTTTTTAACAAGAAAGAATTTAAATCTAACACATAATTTCCCCATTGCTTGCCATGTTTTGGCTTTAGCCCTGGTAACTCTTTGAAATTAGAGATGAATTAAGGGAAAATCTAATTGGGTAGTGTATTAATTTCCCAGCTGTTAACACAAATACTATACAATAGGTTGGCTTATTGTGTCACAGTTTTGAGTCTAGAAGTCTAAGATCAAGGCACCAGCAAGGTGATACTTTCTTCCCAAAAGACTGTGGAGTTCTGGGGTTGGCTGCCAGCAATCCCTGAGTCCTTGGCTATTCTGTCACATAGCAATGCACAAGGTGATGTCTTCTCCTTTCTCTTCCAGGTTCCATTGACTTCCAGAGTCTTGCTTCCTGGGGCTTTCTTTTTTTCTGTGTCCAATTTCCTTTCCTTATGTCGGCCACATTGGATTAAGACCCACCATCATTCAGTTTGGGCACACCTTAGATAATAAGATCTTCTAAGATCCTATTTATAAATGGGTTTATATCCACAGGACCAGGGATTGAGACTTAAACATGCCTTTTGTGAGGGAAATTATTCAATCCCCAACAGGTAGCATCAGATAAACCATTTACCAAAAGACTCTGTCAACACTGAAAATGTAATGAAATGGAAAAAAATGGTATTTATCAGAAATATTTTCAGAGAGAGTACTGAAGGTTATTGAGAGGAGCTAGAATTGAGATTGGCACTTCCCAAGAAGTATGCAAAATTAACAATAGAATAACCACCAAACAAATATTTATAGATTATAAGTCACTGCAATTTAATTTCCTCAAGAGTGGGAATGTGGGCCCGGCTAGATAGCTCAGTGGATAAAGAGCTCGCTGGGAAACCACATGGGAGGCCCCGGGTTCGGTTCCCGGGGACCTCTCCTAGCGGGCAGACCGCCTTGAGAATGGCAAGCCGCCATGGGCGGGCCGGAGCCGCCGTGGGCAGGGCAAAAAGCTGCCACGGACAGGCAAAAGCCGCCACGGGCAGGGCA